>JAVKPL010003540.1:0-20143 GCA_032173675.1 Gastrolobium villosum
TTCACAAAATCATTTGCTTTTGCATTTATTTTATTCATCCATTTTTGACGGAATCCGTTTCCCGTCAAAAAACTTCACAATATCAATTTCTTTTGCATTTATTTTATTCATCCATTTTCGACTGAATCCATTTTCTGTCAAAAAACTTCACAAAATCCATTTCTTTTGCATTTTTTTTATTCATCCATTTTCGACGAAATTCATTTTCCGTCAAAAATCTTCGACGGAATCCATTTTCGTCGAAAAACTTCACAAAATCAATTTCTTTTGCATTTATTTTATTCATCCATTTTCGACGGAATCCATTTTCTGTCCAAAACCTTTACAAAATCCATTTCTTTTGCATTTATTTTATTCATCCATTTTCGACGAAATTCATTTACCATCAAAAATCTTCTACGGAATTCATTTTCCGTCGAAAAACTTCACAAAATCTATTTCATTTGCATTTATTTTATTCATCAGTTTTCGACGAAATTCTTTTTCCTTCGAAAAACATCACAAAATGAATTTCTTTTGCAATTTATATTATTCATCCGTTTTCGACGGAATTCGTTTCCCGTCAAAAATCTTCGACGAAATCCATTTTCGTCGAAAAACTTCACAAAATCAATTTCTTTTGCATTTATTTTATTCATCCATTTTCGACGGAATCCATTTTCTGTCAAAAACCTTTACAAAATCCATTTCTTTTGCATTTATTTTATTCATCCATTTTCGACGAAATTCATTTACCATCAAAAATCTTCTACGGAATTCATTTTCCGTCGAAAAACTTCACAAAATCTATTTCTTTTGCATTTATTTTATTCATCAGTTTTCGACGAAATTCTTTTTCCTTCGAAAAACATCACAAAATGAATTTCTTTTGCAATTTATTTTATTCATCCGTTTTCGACGGAATTCGTTTCCCGTCAAAATCTTCGACGAAATCCATTTTCGTCGAAAAACTTCACAAAATCAATTTCTTTTGCATTTATTTTATTCATCCATTTTCGACGGAATCCATTTTCTGTCAAAAACCTTTACAAAATCCATTTCTTTTGCATTTTTTTTATTCATCCATTTTCGACGCAATTCATTTTCCGTCAAAAATCTTCGACGGAATCCATTTTCCGTCGAAAAACTTCACAAAATCAATTTCTTTTGCATTTATTTTATTCATCAGTTTTCGACGGAATCCATTTTCCGTCTAAAAACTTCACAAAATCAATTTCTTTTGCAATTATTTTATTCATCAGTTTTCGACGAAATTCTTTTTCCTTCGAAAAACTTCACAAAATGAATTTCTTTTGCAACTTATTTAATTCATCCGTTTTCGACATAATTCGTTTTCCATCAAAAATCTTCGACGAAATCCATTTTCGTCGAAAAACTTCACAAAATCAATTTCTTTTGCATTTATTTTATTCATCCATTTTCGACGGAATCCGTTTTCAGTCAAAAAACTTCACAATATCAATTTCTTTTGCATTTATTTTATTCATCCATTTTCGATGGAATCCATTTTCTGTCAAAAAACTTCACAATATCAATTTCTTTTGCATTTATTTTATTCATCCATTTTAGACGGAATCCGTTTCCCGTCAAAAAACTTCACTATATCAATTTCTTTTGCATTTATTTTATTCATCCATTTTCGACGGAATCTATTTTCTGTCAAAAACCTTTACAAAATCCATTTCTTTTGCATTTATTTTATTCATCCATTTTCGACGAAATTCATTTACCATCAAAAATCTTCTACGGAATCCATTTTCCGTCGAAAAACTTCAAAAAATCAATTTCTTTTGCATTTATTTTATTCATCAGTTTTCGACGAAATTCTTTTTCCTTCGAAAAACATCACAAAATGAATTTCTTTTGCAATTTATTTTATTCATCCGTTTTCGACGGAATTCGTTTCCCGTCAAAAATCTTCGACGAAATCCATTTTCGTCGAAAAACTTCACAAAATCAATTTCTTTTGCATTTATTTTATTCATCCATTTTCGACGGAATCCATTTTCTGTCAAAAACCTTTACAAAATCCATTTCTTTTGCATTTATTTTATTCATCCATTTTCGACGAAATTCATTTTCCGTCAAAAATCTTCGACGGAATCCATTTTCCGTCGAAAAACTTCACAAAATCAATTTCTTTTGCATTTATTTTATTCATCAATTTTCGACGGAATCCATTTTCCGTCGAAAAACTTCACAAAATCAATTTCTTTTGCATTTATTTTATTCATCAGTTTTCGACGAAATTCTTTTTCCTTCGAAAAACTTCACAAAATGAATTTCTTTTGCAATTTATTTTATTCATCCGTTTTCGACGGAATTCGTTTTCCGTCAAAAATCTTCGACGAAATCCATTTTCGTCGAAAAACTTCACAAAATCAATTTCTTTTGCATTTATTTTATTCATCCATTTTCGACGGAATCCGTTTTTCGTCAAAAAACTTCACAATATCAATTTCTTTTGCTTTTATTTTATTCATCCATTTTCGATGGAATCCATTTTACGTTAAAAATCTTCGACAGAATCCATTTTCCGTCGAAAAACTTCACAAAATCAATTTCTTTTGCATTTATTTTATTCATCAGTTTTCGACGGAATCCGTTTTCCGTCGAAAAACTTCACAAAATCAATTTCTTTTGCATTTATTTTATTCATCTGTTTTCGACGAAATTCTTTTTCCGTCGAAAAGCTTCACAAAATGAATTTCTTTTGCAATTTATTTTATTCATCCATTTTCGACGGAATTCTTTTTCCATCAAAAATCTTCGACGGAATCCATTTTCGTCGAAAAACTTCACAAAATCAATTTCTTTTGCATTTATTTTATTCATCCATTTTCGACGGAATCCGTTTTCCGTCCAAAAACTTCACAAAATCAATTTCTTTTGCATTTATTTTATTCATCCATTTTCGACGGAATCGGTTTTCCGTCCAAAAACTTCACAAAATCAATTTCTTTTGCATTTATTTTATTCATCCATTTTCGACGGAATTCGTTTCCGTCTAAAAACTTCACAAAATCAATTTCTTTTGCAATTATTTTATTCATCAGTTTTCGACGAAATTCTTTTTCCGTCAAAAACTTCACAAAATGAATTTCTTTTGCAACTTATTTTATTCATCCGTTTTCGACGGAATTCGTTTTCCGTCAAAAATCTTCGACGAAATCCATTTTCGTCGAAAAACTTCAGAAAATCAATTCCTTTTGCATTTATTTTATTCATCCATTTTCGACGGAATCCGTTTTTCGTCAAAAAACTTCACAATTTCAATTTCTTTTGCTTTTATTTTATTCATCCATTTTCGATGGAATCCATTTTACGTCAAAAATCTTTTACGGAATCCATTTTCCGTCGAAAAACTTCACAAAATCAATTTCTTTTGCATTTATTTTATTCATCCATTTTCGACGGAATCCGTTTTCCGTCCAAAAGCTTCACAAAATAAATTTCTTTTGCATTTATTTTATTCATCCATTTTCGACGGAATTCGTTTTCCGTCTAAAAACTTCACAAAATCAATTTCTTTTGCAATTATTTTATTCATCAGTTTTCGACGAAATTCTTTTTCCGTCGAAAAACTTCACAAAATGAATTTCTTTTGCAACTTATTTTATTCATCCGTTTTCGACGGAAATCGTTTTCCGTCAAAAATCTTCGACGAAATCCATTTTCGTCGAAAAACTTCACAAAATCAATTTCTTTTGCATTTATTTTATTCATCCATTTTCGACGGAATCCGTTTTTCGTCAAAAAACTTCACAATATCAATTTCTTTTGCTTTTATTTTATTCATCCATTTTCAAAGGAATCCATTTTACGTCAAAAATCTTCTACGGAATCCATTTTCCGTCGAAAAAATTCACAAAATCAATTTCTTTTAATTTATTTTATTCATCCATTTTCGACGGAATCCGTTTTCCGTCCAAAAACTTCACAAAATCAATTTCTTTTGCATTTATTTTATTCATCCATTTTCGACGGAATTCGTTTTCCGTCTAAAAACTTCACAAAATCAATTTCTTTTGCAATTATTTTATTCATCAGTTTTCAACGAAATTCTTTTTCCGTCGAAAAAATTCACAAAATGAATTTCTTTTGCAACTTATTTTATTCATACGTTTTCGACGGAATTCATTTTCCGTCAAAAATCTTCGACGCAATCCATTTCCGTCGAAAAACATCACAAAATCAATTTCTTTTGCATTTATTTTATTCATCCATTTTCGACGGAATCCGTTTTCTGTCAAAAAACTTCACAATATCAATTTCTTTTGCATTTATTTTATTCATCCATTTTCAACGGAATCCGTTTTCTGTCAAAAAACTTCACAATATCAATTTCTTTTGTATTTATTTTATTCATCCATTTTCGACGGAATCCATTTTCTGTCAAAAAACTTCACAATATCAATTTCTTTTGCATTTATTTTATTCATCCATTTTCGACGGAATCCGTTTCCCGTCAAAAAACTTCACTATATCAATTTCTTTTGCATTTATTTTATTCATCCATTTTCGACGGAATCCATTTTCTGTCAAAAACCTTTACAAAATCCATTTCTTTTGCATTTATTTTATTTATCCATTTTCGACGGAATCCATTTTCTGTCAAAAAACTTCACAATATCAATTTCTTTTGCATTTATTTTATTCATCCATTTTCGACGGAATCCGTTTCCCGTCAAAAAACTTCACTATATCAATTTCTTTTGCATTTATTTTATTCATCCATTTTCGACCGAATCCATTTTCTGTCAAAAACCTTTACAAAATCCATTTCTTTTGCATTTATTTTATTCATCCATTTTCGACGAAATTCATTTACCATCAAAAATCTTCGACGGAATCCATTTTCCGTCGAAAAACTTCACAAAATCCATTTCTTTTGCATTTATTTTATTCATCCATTTTCGACGAAATTCATTTACCATCAAAAATCTCGGCGGAATCCATTTTCCGTCGAAAAACTTCACAAAATCAATTTCTTTTGCATTTATTTTATTCATCAGTTTTCGACGAAATTCTTTTTCCTTCGAAAAACTTCACAAAATCAATTTCTTTTTCTTTTATTTTATTCATCCATTTTCGATGGAATCCATTTTACGTCAAAAATCTTCGACAGAATCCATTTTCCATCGAAAAACATCACAAAATCAATTTCTTTTGCATTTATTTTATTCATCAGTTTTCGACGGAATCCGTTTTCCGTCGAAAAACTTCACAAAATCAATTTCTTTTACATTTATTTTATTCATCTATTTTCGACGAAATTCTTTTTCCGTAAAAAAACTTTACAAAATCAATTTCTTTTGCATTTATTTTATTCATCAGTTTTCGACGAAATTTTTTTCCGTCGAAAAACTTCACAAAATGAATTTCTTTTGCAACTTATTTTATTCATCCGTTTTCGACGGAATCCGTTTTCCGTCCAAAAACTTCACAAAATCAATTTCTTTTGCATTTATTTTATTCATCCATTTTCGACGGAATTCGTTTTCCATCTAAAAACTTCACAAAATCAATTTCTTTTGCAATTATTTTATTCATCAGTTTTCAACGAAATTCTTTTTCCGTCGAAAAAATTCACAAAATGAATTTCTTTTGCAACTTATTTTATTCATACGTTTTCGACGGAATTCATTTTCCGTCAAAAATCTTCGACGCAATCCATTTCCGTCGAAAAACTTCACAAAATCAATTTCTTTTGCATTTATTTTATTCATCCATTTTCGACGGAATCCGTTTTCTGTCAAAAAACTTCACAATATCAATTTCTTTTGCATTTATTTTATTCATCCATTTTCGACGGAATCCGTTTTCTGTCAAAAAACTTCACAATATCAATTTCTTTTGCATTTATTTTATTCATCCATTTTCGACGGAATCCATTTTCTGTCAAAAAACTTCACAATATCAATTTCTTTTGCATTTATTTTATTCATCCATTTTCGATGGAATCCGTTTCCCGTCAAAAAACTTCACTATATCAATTTCTTTTGCATTTATTTTATTCATCCATTTTCGACGGAATCCATTTTCTGTCAAAAACCTTTACAAAATCCATTTCTTTTGCATTTATTTTATTCATCCATTTTCGACGGAATCCATTTTCTGTCAAAAAACTTCACAATATCAATTTCTTTTGCATTTATTTTATTCATCCATTTTCGACGGAATTCGTTTCCCGTCAAAAAACTTCACTATATCAATTTCTTTTGCATTTATTTTATTCATCCATTTTCGACGGAATCCATTTTCTGTCAAAAACCTTTACAAAATCCATTTCTTTTGCATTTATTTTATTCATCCATTTTCGACGAAATTCATTTACCATCAAAAATCTTCGACGGAATCCATTTTCCGTCGAAAAACTTCACAAAATCCATTTCTTTTGCATTTATTTTATTCATCCATTTTCGACGAAATTCATTTACCATCAAAAATCTTCGGCGGAATCCATTTTCCGTCGAAAAACTTCACAAAATCAATTTCTTTTGCATTTATTTTATTCATCAGTTTTCGACGAAATTCTTTTTCCTTCGAAAAACTTCACAAAATCAATTTCTTTTTCTTTTATTTTATTCATCCATTTTCGATGGAATCCATTTTACGTCAAAAATCTTCGACGGAATCCATTTTCCGTCGAAAAACTTCACAAAATCAATTTCTTTTGCATTTATTTTATTCATCAGTTTTCGACGGAATCCGTTTTCCGTCGAAAAACTTCACAAAATCAATTTCTTTTGCATTTATTTTATTCATCTGTTTTCGACGAAATTCTTTTTCCGTAAAAAAACTTGACAAAATCAATTTCTTTTGCATTTATTTTATTCATCAGTTTTCGACGGAATCCATTTTCCGTCGAAAAACTTCACAAAATCAATTTCTTTTGCATTTATTTTATTCATCAGTTTTCGACGAAATTCTTTTTCCGTCGAAAAATTCACAAAATGAATTTCTTTTGCAATTTATTTTATTCATCCATTTTCGACGGAATTCGTTTTCCGTCAAAACTCTTCGACGAAATCCATTTTCGTCGAAAAACTTCACAAAATCATTTGCTTTTGCATTTATTTTATTCATCCATTTTTGACGGAATCCGTTTCCCGTCAAAAAACTTCACAATATCAATTTCTTTTGCATTTATTTTATTCATCCATTTTCGACTGAATCCATTTTATG
The DNA here is from genome assembly GCA_032173675.1 of Gastrolobium villosum. Taxonomy (NCBI): domain Eukaryota; kingdom Viridiplantae; phylum Streptophyta; class Magnoliopsida; order Fabales; family Fabaceae; genus Gastrolobium; species Gastrolobium villosum. Next base: position 7,189 of record JAVKPL010003540.1, read on the forward strand.
TCAAAAAACTTCACAAAATCCATTTCTTTTGCATTTTTTTTATTCATCCATTTTCGACGAAATTCATTTTCCGTCAAAAATCTTCGACGGAATCCATTTTCCGTCGAAAAACTTCACAAAATCAATTTCTTTTGCATTTATTTTATTCATCAGTTTTCGACGGAATCCATTTTCCGTCTAAAAACTTCACAAAATCAATTTCTTTTGCATTTATTTTATTCATCAGTTTTCGACGAAATTCTTTTTCCGTCGAAAAATTCACAAAATGAATTTCTTTTGCATTTATTTTATTCATCCATTTTCGACGGAATCCATTTTCTGTCAAAAAACTTCACAATATCAATTTCTTTTGCATTTATTTTATTCATCCATTTTCGACGGTATCCGTTTCCCGTCAAAAAACTTCACTATATCAATTTCTTTTGCATTTATTTTATTCATCCATTTTCGACGGAATCCATTTTCTGTCAAAAACCTTTACAAAATCCATTTCTTTTGCATTTATTTTATTCATCCATTTTCGACGAAATTCATTTACCATCAAAAATCTTCGACGGAATCCATTTTCCATCGAAAAACTTCACAAAATCCATTTCTTTTGCATTTATTTTATTCATCCATTTTCGACGAAATTCATTTACCATCAAAAATCTTCGGCGGAATCCATTTTCCGTCGAAAAACTTCACAAAATCAATTTCTTTTGCATTTATTTTATTCATCAGTTTTCGACGAAATTCTTTTTCCTTCGAAAAACTTCACAAAATCAATTTCTTTTTCTTTTATTTTATTCATCCATTTTCGATGGAATCCATTTTACGTCAAAAATCTTCGACAGAATCCATTTTCCGTCGAAAAACTTCACAAAATCAATTTCTTTTGCATTTATTTTATTCATCAGTTTTCGACGGAATCCGTTTTCCGTCGAAAAACTTCACAAAATCAATTTCTTTTGCATTTATTTTATTCATCTGTTTTCGACGAAATTCTTTTTCCGTAAAAAAACTTTACAAAATCAATTTCTTTTGCATTTATTTTATTCATCAGTTTTCGACGGAATCCATTTTCCGTCGAAAAACTTCACAAAATCAATTTCTTTTGCATTTATTTTATTCATCAGTTTTCGACGAAATTCTTTTTCCGTCGAAAAATTCACAAAATGAATTTCTTTTGCAATTTATTTTATTCATCCATTTTCGACGGAATTCGTTTTCCGTCAAAACTCTTCGACGAAATCCATTTTCGTCGAAAAACTTCACAAAATCATTTGCTTTTGCATTTATTTTATTCATCCATTTTTGACGGAATCCGTTTCCCGTCAAAAAACTTCACAATATCAATTTCTTTTGCATTTATTTTATTCATCCATTTTCGACTGAATCCGTTTTATGTCAAAAAACTTCACAAAATCCATTTCTTTTGCATTTTTTTTATTCATCCATTTTCGACGAAATTCATTTTCCGTCAAAAATCTTCGACGGAATCCATTTTCCGTCGAAAAACTTCACAAAATCAATTTCTTTTGCATTTATTTTATTCATCAGTTTTCGACGGAATCCATTTTCCGTCTAAAAACTTCACAAAATCAATTTCTTTTGCATTTATTTTATTCATCAGTTTTCGACGAAATTCTTTTTCCGTCGAAAAATACACAAAATGAATTTCTTTTGCATTTATTTTATTCATCCATTTTCGACGGAATCCATTTTCTGTCAAAAAACTTCACAATATCAATTTCTTTTGCATTTATTTTATTCATCCATTTTCGACGGAATCCGTTTCCCGTCAAAAAACTTCACTATATCAATTTCTTTTGCATTTATTTTATTCATCCATTTTCGACGGAATCCATTTTCTGTCAAAAACCTTTACAAAATCCATTTCTTTTGCATTTATTTTATTCATCCATTTTCGACGAAATTCATTTACCATCAAAAATCTTCGACGGAATCCATTTTCCATCGAAAAACTTCACAAAATCCATTTCTTTTGCATTTATTTTATTCATCCATTTTCGACGAAATTCATTTACCATCAAAAATCTTCGGCGGAATCCATTTTCCGTCGAAAAACTTCACAAAATCAATTTCTTTTGCATTTATTTTATTCATCAGTTTTCGACGAAATTCTTTTTCCTTCGAAAAACTTCACAAAATCAATTTCTTTTTCTTTTATTTTATTCATCCATTTTCGATGGAATCCATTTTACGTCAAAAATCTTCGACAGAATCCATTTTCCGTCGAAAAACTTCACAAAATCAATTTCTTTTGCATTTATTTTATTCATCAGTTTCCACGGAATCCGTTTTCCGTCGAAAAACTTCACAAAATCAATTTCTTTTGCATTTATTTTATTCATCTGTTTTCGACGAAATTCTTTTTCCGTAAAAAAACTTTACAAAATCAATTTCTTTTGCATTTATTTTATTCATCAGTTTTCGACGGAATCCATTTTCCGTCGAAAAACTTCACAAAATCAATTTCTTTTGCATTTATTTTATTCATCAGTTTTCGACGAAATTCTTTTTCCGTCGAAAAATTCACAAAATGAATTTCTTTTGCAATTTATTTTATTCATCCATTTTCGACGGAATTCGTTTTCCGTCAAAACTCTTCGACGAAATCCATTTTCGTCGAAAAACTTCACAAAATCATTTGCTTTTGCATTTATTTTATTCATCCATTTTTGACGGAATCCGTTTCCCGTCAAAAAACTTCACAATATCAATTTCTTTTGCATTTATTTTATTCATCCATTTTCGACTGAATCCATTTTCTGTCAAAAAACTTCACAAAATCCATTTCTTTTGCATTTTTTTTATTCATCCATTTTCGACGAAATTCATTTTCCGTCAAAAATCTTCGACGGAATCCATTTTCCGTCGAAAAACTTCACAAAATCAATTTCTTTTGCATTTATTTTATTCATCAGTTTTCGACGGAATCCATTTTCCGTCTAAAAACTTCACAAAATCAATTTCTTTTGCATTTATTTTATTCATCAGTTTTCGACGAAATTCTTTTTCCGTCGAAAAATTCACAAAATGAATTTCTTTTGCATTTATTTTATTCATCCATTTTCGACGGAATCCATTTTCTGTCAAAAAACTTCACAATATCAATTTCTTTTGCATTTATTTTATTCATCCATTTTCGACGGAATCCGTTTCCCGTCAAAAAACTTCACTATATCAATTTCTTTTGCATTTATTTTATTCATCCATTTTCGACGGAATCCATTTTCTGTCAAAAACCTTTACAAAATCCATTTCTTTTGCATTTATTTTATTCATCCATTTTCGACGAAATTCATTTACCATCAAAAATCTTCGACGGAATCCATTTTCCATCGAAAAACTTCACAAAATCCATTTCTTTTGCATTTATTTTATTCATCCATTTTCGACGAAATTCATTTACCATCAAAAATCTTCGGCGGAATCCATTTTCCGTCGAAAAACTTCACAAAATCAATTTCTTTTGCATTTATTTTATTCATCAGTTTTCGACGAAATTCTTTTTCCTTCGAAAAACTTCACAAAATCAATTTCTTTTTCTTTTATTTTATTCATCCATTTTCGATGGAATCCATTTTACGTCAAAAATCTTCGACGGAATCCATTTTCCGTCGAAAAACTTCACAAAATCAATTTCTTTTGCATTTATTTTATTCATCAGTTTTCGACGGAATCCGTTTTCCGTCGAAAAACTTCACAAAATCAATTTCTTTTGCATTTATTTTATTCATCTGTTTTCGACGAAATTCTTTTTCCGTAAAAAAACTTTACAAAATCAATTTCTTTTGCATTTATTTTATTCATCAGTTTTCGACGGAATCCATTTTCCGTCGAAAAACTTCACAAAATCAATTTCTTTTGCATTTATTTTATTCATCAGTTTTCGACGAAATTCTTTTTCCGTCGAAAAATTCACAAAATGAATTTCTTTTGCAATTTATTTTATTCATCCATTTTCGACGGAATTCGTTTTCCGTCAAAACTCTTCGACGAAATCCATTTTCGTCGAAAAACTTCACAAAATCATTTGCTTTTGCATTTATTTTATTCATCCATTTTTGACGGAATCCGTTTCCCGTCAAAAAACTTCACAATATCAATTTCTTTTGCATTTATTTTATTCATCCATTTTCGACTGAATCCATTTTCTGTCAAAAAACTTCACAAAATCCATTTCTTTTGCATTTTTTTTATTCATCCATTTTCGACGAAATTCATTTTCCGTCAAAAATCTTCGACGGAATCCATTTTCCGTCGAAAAACTTCACAAAATCAATTTCTTTTGCATTTATTTTATTCATCAGTTTTCGACGGAATCCATTTTCCGTCTAAAAACTTCACAAAATCAATTTCTTTTGCATTTATTTTATTCATCAGTTTTCGACGAAATTCTTTTTCCGTCGAAAAATTCACAAAATGAATTTCTTTTGCATTTATTTTATTCATCCATTTTCGACGGAATCCATTTTCGGTCAAAAAACTTCACAATATCAATTTCTTTTGCATTTATTTTATTCATCCATTTTCGACGGAATCCGTTTCCCGTCAAAAAACTTCACTATATCAATTTCTTTTGCATTTATTTTATTCATCCATTTTCGACGGAATCCATTTTCTGTCAAAAACCTTTACAAAATCCATTTCTTTTGCATTTATTTTATTCATCCATTTTCGACGGAATCCATTTTCTGTCAAAAAACTTCACAATATCAATTTCTTTTGCATTTATTTTATTCATCCATTTTCGACGGAATCCGTTTCCCGTCAAAAAACTTCACTATATCAATTTCTTTTGCATTTATTTTATTCATCCATTTTCGACGGAATCCATTTTCTGTCAAAAACCTTTACAAAATCCATTTCTTTTGCATTTATTTTATTCATCCATTTTCGACGAAATTCATTTACCATCAAAAATCTTCGACGGAATCCATTTTCCGTCGAAAAACTTCACAAAATCCATTTCTTTTGCATTTATTTTATTCATCCATTTTCGACGAAATTCATTTACCATCAAAAATCTTCGGCGGAATCCATTTTCCGTCGAAAAACTTCACAAAATCAATTTCTTTTGCATTTATTTTATTCATCAGTTTTCGACGAAATTCTTTTTCCTTCGAAAAACTTCACAAAATCAATTTCTTTTTCTTTTATTTTATTCATCCATTTTCGATGGAATCCATTTTACGTCAAAAATCTTCGACAAAATCCATTTTCCGTCGAAAAACTTCACAAAATCAATTTCTTTCGCATTTATTTTATTCATCAGTTTTCGACGGAATCCGTTTTCCGTCGAAAAACTTCACAAAATCAATTTCTTTTGCATTTATTTTATTCATCTGTTTTCGACGAAATTCTTTTTCCGTAAAAAAACTTTACAAAATCAATTTCTTTTGCATTTATTTTATTCATCAGTTTTCGACGAAATTCTTTTTCCGTCGAAAAATTCACAAAATGAATTTCTTTTGCAATTTATTTTATTCATCCATTTTCGACGGAATTCGTTTTCCGTCAAAACTCTTCGACGAAATCCATTTTCGTCGAAAAACTTCACAAAATCATTTGCTTTTGCATTTATTTTATTCATCCATTTTTGACGGAATCCGTTTCCCGTCAAAAAACTTCACAATATCAATTTCTTTTGCATTTATTTTATTCATCCATTTTCGACTGAATCCATTTTCTGTCAAAAAACTTCACAAAATCCATTTCTTTTGCATTTTTTTTATTCATCCATTTTCGACGAAATTCATTTTCCGTCAAAAATCTTCGACGGAATCCATTTTCCGTCGAAAAACTTCACAAAATCAATTTCTTTTGCATTTATTTTATTCATCAGTTTTCGACGGAATCCATTTTCCGTCTAAAAACTTCACAAAATCAATTTCTTTTGCAATTATTTTATTCATCAGTTTTCGACGAAATTCTTTTTCCGTCGAAAAACTTCACAAAATGAATTTCTTTTGCAACTTATTTAATTCATCCGTTTTCGACATAATTCGTTTTCCATCAAAAATCTTCGACGAAATCCATTTTCGTCGAAAAACTTCACAAAATCAATTTCTTTTGCATTTATTTTATTCATCCATTTTCGACGGAATCCGTTTTCAGTCAAAAAACTTCACAATATCAATTTCTTTTGCATTTATTTTATTCATCCATTTTCGATGGAATCCATTTTCTGTCAAAAAACTTCACAATATCAATTTCTTTTGCATTTATTTTATTCATCCATTTTAGACGGAATCCGTTTCCCGTCAAAAAACTTCACTATATCAATTTCTTTTGCATTTATTTTATTCATCCATTTTCGACGGAATCCATTTTCTGTCAAAAACCTTTACAAAATCCATTTCTTTTGCATTTATTTTATTCATCCATTTTCGACGAAATTCATTTACCATCAAAAATCTTCTACGGAATCCATTTTCCGTCGAAAAACTTCACAAAATCAATTTCTTTTGCATTTATTTTATTCATCAGTTTTCGATGAAATTCTTTTTCCTTCGAAAAACATCACAAAATGAATTTCTTTTGCAATTTATTTTATTCATCCGTTTTCGACGGAATTCGTTTCCCGTCAAAAATCTTCGACGAAATCCATTTTCGTCGAAAAACTTCACAAAATCAATTTCTTTTGCATTTATTTTATTCATCCATTTTCGACGGAATCCATTTTCTGTCAAAAACCTTTACAAAATCCATTTCTTTTGCATTTATTTTATTCATCCATTTTCGACGAAATTCATTTTCCGTCAAAAATCTTCGACGGAATCCATTTTCCGTCGAAAAACTTCACAAAATCAATTTCTTTTGCATTTATTTTATTCATCAATTTTCGACGGAATCCATTTTCCGTCGAAAAACATCACAAAATCAATTTCTTTTGCATTTATTTTATTCATCAGTTTTCGACGAAATTCTTTTTCCTTCGAAAAACTTCACAAAATGAATTTCTTTTGCAATTTATTTTATTCATCCATTTTCGACGGAATTCTTTTTCCATCAAAAATCTTCGACGGAATCCATTTTCGTCGAAAAACTTCACAAAATCAATTTCTTTTGCATTTATTTTATTCATCCATTTTCGACGGAATCCGTTTTCCGTCCAAAAACTTCACAAAATCAATTTCTTTTGCATTTATTTTATTCATCCATTTTCGACGGAATCCGTTTTCCGTCCAAAAACTTCACAAAATCAATTTCTTTTGCATTTATTTTATTCATCCATTTTCGACGGAATTCGTTTTCCGTCTAAAAACTTCACAAAATCAATTTCTTTTGCAATTATTTTATTCATCAGTTTTCGACGAAATTCTTTTTCCGTCGAAAAACTTCACAAAATGAATTTCTTTTGCAACTTATTTTATTCATCCGTTTTCGACGGAATTCGTTTTCCGTCAAAAATCTTCGACGAAATCCATTTTCGTCGAAAAACTTCAGAAAATCAATTCCTTTTGCATTTATTTTATTCATCCATTTTCGACGGAATCCGTTTTTCGTCAAAAAACTTCACAATTTCAATTTCTTTTGCTTTTATTTTATTCATCCATTTTCGATGGAATCCATTTTACGTCAAAAATCTTTTACGGAATCCATTTTATTCATCAGTTTTCGACGAAATTCTTTTTCCGTCGAAAAACTTCACAAAATGAATTTCTTTTGCAACTTATTTAATTCATCCGTTTTCGACATAATTCGTTTTCCATCAAAAATCTTCGACGAAATCCATTTTCGTCGAAAAACTTCACAAAATCAATTTGTTTATTTTATTCATTTATTTTATTCATCCATTTTCGACGGAATCCGTTTTCAGTCAAAAAACTTCACAATATCAATTTCTTTTGCATTTATTTTATTCATCCATTTTCGATGGAATCCATTTTCTGTCAAAAAACTTCACAATATCAATTTCTTTTGCATTTATTTTATTCATCCATTTTAGACGGAATCCGTTTCCCGTCAAAAAACTTCACTATATCAATTTCTTTTGCATTTATTTTATTCATCCATTTTCGACGGAATCCATTTTCTGTCAAAAACCTTTACAAAATCCATTTCTTTTGCATTTATTTTATTCATCCATTTTCGACGAAATTCATTTACCATCAAAAATCTTCTACGGAATCCATTTTCCGTCGAAAAACTTCACAAAATCAATTTCTTTTGCATTTATTTTATTCATCAGTTTTCGACGAAATTCTTTTTCCTTCGAAAAACATCACAAAATGAATTTCTTTTGCAATTTATTTTATTCATCCGTTTTCGACGGAATTCGTTTCCCGTCAAAATCTTCGACGAAATCCATTTTCGTCGAAAAACTTCACAAAATCAATTTCTTTTGCATTTATTTTATTCATCCATTTTCGACGGAATCCATTTTCTGTCAAAAACCTTTACAAAATCCATTTCTTTTGCATTTATTTTATTCATCCATTTTCGACGAAATTCATTTTCCGTCAAAAATCTTCGACGGAATCCATTTTCCGTCGAAAAACTTCACAAAATCAATTTCTTTTGCATTTATTTTATTCATCAATTTTCGACGGAATCCATTTTCCATCGAAAAACTTCACAAAATCAATTTCTTTTGCATTTATTTTATTCATCAGTTTTCGACGCAATTCTTTTTCCTTCGAAAAACTTCACAAAAAGAATTTCTTTTGCAATTTATTTTATTCATCCGTTTTCGACGGAATTCGTTTTCCGTCAAAAATCTTCGACGAAATCCATTTTCGTCGAAAAACTTCACAAAATCAATTTCTTTTGCATTTATTTTATTCATCCATTTTCGACGGAATCCGTTTTTCGTCAAAAAACTTCACAATATCAATTTCTTTTGCTTTTGTTTTATTCATCCATTTTCGATGGAATCCATTTTACGTCAAAAATCTTCGACAGAATCCATTTTCCGTCGAAAAACTTCACAAAATCAATTTCTTTTGCATTTATTTTATTCATCAGTTTTCGACGGAATCCGTTTTCCGTCGAAAAACTTCACAAAATCAATTTCTTTTGCATTTATTTTATTCATCTGTTTTCGACGAAATTCTTTTTCATCGAAAAGCTTCACAAAATGAATTTCTTTTGCAATTTATTTTATTCATCCATTTTCGACGGAATTCTTTTTCCATCAAAAATCTTCGGCGGAATCCATTTTCGTCGAAAAACTTCACAAAATCAATTTCTTTTGCATTTATTTTATTCATCCATTTTCGACGGAATCCGTTTTCCGTCCAAAAACTTCACAAAATCAATTTCTTTTGCATTTATTTTATTCATCCATTTTCGACGGAATCCGTTTTCCGTCCAAAAACTTCACAAAATCAATTTCTTTTGCATTTATTTTATTCATCCATTTTCGACGGAATTCGTTTTCCGTCTAAAAACTTCACAAAATCAATTTCTTTTGCAATTATTTTATTCATCAGTTTTCGACGAAATACTTTTTCCGTCGAAAAACTTCACAAAATGAATTTCTTTTGCATCTTATTTTATTCATCCGTTTTCGACGGAATTCGTTTTCCGTCAAAAATCTTCGACGAAATCCATTTTCGTCGAAAAACTTCAGAAAATCAATTCCTTTTGCATTTATTTTATTCATCCATTTTCGACGGAATCCGTTTTTCGTCAAAAAACTTCACAATTTCAATTTCTTTTGCTTTTATTTTATTCATCCATTTTCGATGGAATCCATTTTACGTCAAAAATCTTTTACGGAATCCATTTTCCGTCGAAAAACTTCACAAAATCAATTTCTTTTGCATTTATTTTATTCATCCATTTTCGACGGAATCCGTTTTCCGTCCAAAAGCTTCACAAAATCAATTTCTTTTGCATTTATTTTATTCATCCATTTTCGACGGAATTCGTTTTCCGTCTAAAAACTTCACAAAATCAATTTCTTTTGCAATTATTTTATTCATCAGTTTTCGACGAAATTCTTTTTCCGTCGAAAAACTTCACAAAATGAATTTCTTTTGCAACTTATTTTATTCATCCGTTTTCGACGGAATTCGTTTTCCGTCAAAAATCTTCGACGAAATCCATTTTCGTCGAAAAACTTCACAAAATCAATTTCTTTTGCATTTATTTTATTCATCCATTTTCGACGGAATCCGTTTTTCGTCAAAAAACTTCACAATATCAATTTCTTTTGCTTTTATTTTATTCATCCATTTTCAAAGGAATCCATTTTACGTCAAAAATCTTCTACGGAATCCATTTTCCGTCGAAAAAATTCACAAAATCAATTTCTTTTAATTTATTTTATTCATCCATTTTCGACGGAATCCGTTTTCCGTCCAAAAACTTCACAAAATCAATTTCTTTTGCATTTATTTTATTCATCCATTTTCGACGGAATTCGTTTTCCGTCTAAAAACTTCACAAAATCAATTTCTTTTGCAATTAATTTATTCATCAGTTTTCAACGAAATTATTTTTCCGTCGAAAAAATTCTCAATATGAATTTCTTTTGCAACTTATTTTATTCATACGTTTTCGACGGAATTCATTTTCCGTCAAAAATCTTCGACGCAATCCATTTCCGTCGAAAAACTTCACAAAATCAATTTCTTTTGCATTTATTTTATTCATCCATTTTCGACGGAATCCGTTTTTCTGTCAAAAAACTTCACAATATCAATTTCTTTTGCATTTATTTTATTCATCCATTTTCGACGGAATCCGTTTTCTGTCAAAAAACTTCACAATATCAATTTCTTTTGCATTTATTTTATTCATCCATTTTCGACGGAATCCATTTTCCGTCAAAAAACTTCACAATATCAATTTCTTTTGCATTTATTTTATTCATCCATTTTCGACGGAATCCATTTTCTGTCAAAAACCTTTACAAAATCCATTTATTTTGCATTTATTTTATTCATCCATTTTCGACGGAATCCATTTTCTGTCAAAAAACTTCACAATATCAATTTCTTTTGCATTTATTTTATTCATCATTTTCGACGGAATCCGTTTCCCGTCAAAAAACTTCACTATATCAATTTCTTTTGCATTTATTTTATTCATCCATTTTCGACGGAATCCATTTTCTGTCAAAAACCTTTACAAAATCCATTTCTTTTGCATTTATTTTATTCATCCATTTTCGACGAAATTCATTTACCATCAAAAATCTTCGACGGAATCCATTTTCCGTCGAAAAACTTCACAAAATCCATTTCTTTTGCATTTATTTTATTCATCCATTTTCGACGAAATTCATTTACCATCAAAAATCTTCGACGGAATCCATTTTCCGTCGAAAAACTTCACAAAATCAATTTCTTTTGCATTTATTTTATTCATCAGTTTTCGACGAAATTCTTTTTCCTTCGAAAAACATCACAAAATGAATTTCTTTTGCAATTTATTTTATTCATCCGTTTTCGACGGAATTCGTTTCCCGTCAAAAATCTTCAACGAAATCCATTTTCGTCGAAAAACTTCACAAAATCAATTTCTTTTGCATTTATTTTATTCATCCATTTTCGACGGAATCCGTTTTTCGTCAAAAAACTTCACAATATCAATTTCTTTTGCTTTTATTTTATTCATCCATTTTCGATGGAATCCATTTTCCGTCAAAAATCTTCGACGGAATCTATTTTCCGTCGAAAAACTTCGCAAAATCAATTTCTTTTGCATTTATTTTATTCATCAGTTTTCGACGAAATCCGTTTTCCGTCGAAAAACTTCACAAAATCAATTTCTTTTGCATTTATTTTATTCATCTGTTTTCGACGAAATTCTTTTTCCGTCGAAAAGCTTCACAAAATGAATTTCTTTTGCAACTTATTTTATTCATCCATTTTCGACGGAATTCGTTTTCCGTCAAAAATCTTCGACGAAATCCATTTTCGTCGAAAAACTTCACAAAATCAATTTCTTTTGCATTTATTTTATTCATCCATTTTCGACGGAATCCGTTTTCCGTCAAAAAACTTCACAAAATCAATTTCTTTTGCATTTATTTTATTCATCCATTTTCGACAGAATCCGTTTTCCGTCCAAAAACTTCACAAAATCAATTTCTTTTGCATTTATTTTATTCATCCATTTTCGACGGAATCCATTTTCCGTCGAAAAACTTCACAAAATCAATTTCTTTTGCATTTATTTTATTCATCCATTTTCGACGGAATCCATTTTCCGTCGAAAAACTTCACAAAATCAATTTCTTTTGCATTTATTTTATTCATTCAATTTCTTTTGCATTTATTTTATTCATCCATTTTCGACGGAATCCATTTTCCGTCGAAAAACTTCACAAAATCAATTTCTTTTGCATTTATTTTATTCATCCATTTTCGACGGAATCCATTTTCCGTCAAAAAACTTCACAAAATCAATTTCTTTTGCATTTATTTTATTAATCATTTTGTTTTCGAAAAACTTCACAAAAAATTCGGAATCCATTTTCCGTCGAAAAACTTCACAAAATCAATTTCTTTTGCATTTATTTTATTCATCCATTTTCGACGACGGTCAAAAATCTTCGACGGAATCCATTTTCCGTCGAAACTTCACAAAAAACTTCACAAAATCAATTTCTTTTGCATTTATTTTATTCATCCATTTTCGACGGAATTCGTTTTCCGTCTAAAAACTTCACAAAATCAATTTCTTTTGCAATTATTTTATTCATCAGTTTTCGACGAAATTCTTTTTCCGTCGAAAAACTTCACAAAATGAATTTCTTTTGCAACTTATTTTATTCATCCGTTTTCGACGGAATTCGTTTTCCGTCAAAATCTTCGACGAAATCCATTTTCGTCGAAAAACTTCACAAAATCAATTTCTTTTGCATTTATTTTAATCATCCATTTTCGACGGAATCCGTTTTTCGTCAAAAAACTTCACAATATCAATTTCTTTTGCTTTTATTTTATTCATCCATTTTCAAAGGAATCCATTTTACGTCAAAAATCTT
>JAVKPL010003541.1:0-19690 GCA_032173675.1 Gastrolobium villosum
TTTCATATACGTTATGCTGCCACATAACAACTTTACCTCATAATCATATTGCCATTAATGCATTTTCATGGCAAAATACTTTCATCATAAGGAACATAATAATTTTACGGAGTATGGAGCATCATGTTACAACTTCATACACTAGTCACTAGTCACATTAGGTAATATCGCCTAACACTTACCTTGTGTGCCTTAAATAATTACCAAACAGCAACGAAATATGCTACGTCTCTCACTGTTTATGCGCACCTAAATCAAGTGCACTAAATCAGAATTATACACCACAATATTCCTACCTAAAACATGGTTTTTAAATCCCCTTTTCCATTAAATTATCATTCTGCCTACAAGGTGATATTCTTAGAATATTCTGTCTTCATTTTAGTCTTCCCAATGTTTAACAGTGAGCAAAATACAACAGCATTTTCCTCACTAAAATAGTGAGCAGAAAATCAATTTACAGCAACATTTTACAGCAAAACAGTGAGCAGAAAATAGCAACATTTTTCTGAAAATAGTGAGCAGAAAACAACAACGTTTTTCTTAAAACAGGGAGCAGAAAACAACAACGTTTTGCTTAAAACAGTAAGCAAAAAATAGCAACATTTTTCTTAAAACAGTGGGCAGAAATAATAACGTTTTTCAGCAAAAGTAGTAACATTTTTTTAACAGAAAACAGTAACATTTCTCAGCAGAGGACAGTAACATTTTTTTTAGCAGAAACAATAATGTTTTTTAACAGAAACAACAATGTTTTACAGTAGCAGTGAATCAGCATACAATAGCCTCATATGTGGGAAACTAATTTAGAACAAGACTTAGCTTATATTAAAACTTACCAAATCAGAATTGATTTTATCAAGACAAACATATCAAGGAGAATTTATTCCACAACCCTACTACTTCATACAAGGTGTGCTACAAGGGCTTAAGCATGCTATTCATAAATATAGTGTTTCATAAAATTTTAAAAGCATACAAGTTATCACCCAACAGTCCCACAATTATCTTTTCATTAAGTTCTTCCTATGATCCAAGACATAACATGGCAGAATTTTAAGAGAGTTCACAAGTAAATTTTAAGGCCATCTCTAAGCATTTTCCATGGTTAAATAGAGGAGGGAAGAAGGTCTAAAATCTGAGTTTACCTCTTGTAGTGCACACTAGTTGACCAAGGAGCAACACCTCACTTTCTAAGTTCCACTAAGCAACAAGTTCAACCTTCCTAGTTGATGACTTGTGCGCACAAATGGGGGGGTGGAAGAACAACTTGAGGCAGAACCTACATGCAAGGTGATATCTCCATCAAGCAATCATGGTAGGAGAAGATAATGAAGAAGGAAAGTACACTATACCCTTGGATGGAAGAGCTCGGCTGAACAGTAGGGCAAGGAGAGGAATGCTTGCACTATATTTGTTGCCTAATGTCCACGGTTGTAGCAAACAAAAGGAGGGAATGGTGTGCAATATTTCTGAATGTCTACACCCTACACTCTTACGGTTTTCAAGTGGAAGGAGGAAGGTATAAGGTGCAGTTTTTGTTTCTGTTTCAAGAGCCTAAGTTCAGCCTACACCTCAACGCATAAGGATGGAAGGAGTGAGGAGTTTAAGGGCTGATTTAAAGCCATCCAACAATGCAGAAACTTCACTTGGTCCTCACACTTGGAGCGCTCAAGGAGGGTCAAAGGGTGCAGAATTTTCTGCCCAAGCAAAAGACATGCAATCTGTCTACAAGATCCACATTGGTTGCATGTCTTAAAAGCTGCCTAAGTTTGGAAGGTGCAGTAAGCATTTAGCTTGCCTTCTAACATTTGCTATACGTATCGAACAAGGGAAAGCAAGGGTAAGGCTGACTCACATGATTAGGATGCAGTCTAAGTGCAGAATTTTGATGATCCATGTGCGCACAAGAGAGGGAAAACAAGATAAGCTATGCCATGTGGAGGTTACTAACTAATAAGGGGCTGACTTGTGGAATCACTTAAAATGAGGTTAGGATAATTTGCTAATGGATTTGGGCTGATTCAAGGGTCCTACTCAAGGTCTTAAGGCTTCGGCCCAACAAACATTTGGGATTAAAAATTTACAAGCCCATAAGTGATACTAACTTGGGTACTAGCCCAAAAATTATAAGTCCTCAAATCCTCTAATATTTTTAATTCTTTCTAAATGTTACTACAAGATTATTCCTACATCTTTTAACTACATGCCTAAAATAATTTCTCACCTATCATTATAATTCCAATAATTTTCCTAACTATTATTCCACACTAGTAACCATACAATTCAAATTCCAACCAATTATTACATGAAACTCTAATTTTCACACATGCATACTTATGCCTTATAGTATTTTATGTATTTTCCCTATTTACCTGGGATGTTACAAGAGCAGTTTTGTAGGGAAACTTGTCGACTATTGTAATTTGTGTTTGCTGTTTAATGCTTTATAGTTATTTTGGTACTCTTGATGATTATTGCATTTGTGATCACTTAGTGTGAGCCTGATCAACTCACTTCTTTGTGTAACTTGTGTAGTATCATGATGAGGAACCAGAATAACGCTGAGGCATCAAATGCAAATGCTCAGCCAGATCCTGTTTTGGCTGCTTTGGTTAGGCCTCGAGGTGGTCGTGGGGCAACAGTTGGGCAGCCAGATGCTATGGCTGAAGCCCTGGCAGCTGTGCACAGGGAGTTGGAATTTCGTCGTCGAGCTAACGAGAACTTGCTTAAGACAAATGAGGACACGCGGAATGCTATAGCCGCAATGATGAATGAATTGAGGGCGATGAAGGGTGCTAGACCCGAGAATCAGCAACCCTCTCCTTCTCCTCACACTGCCACGCCTACTCCACCTGATCACAATGAAGAGGATGGAACGGGTAATAATGAGGGTGAAGCAAGTCACCACTCAGGTATTCATAGCCATCGTACTGAGGTGTGTCAACCACATGCAGAATAGGTTAATGAGCACGAAGCCGAAGAAAGGAGATTAATGGCTTTCAGAAAACACAAACCTCCTTCTTTTAAAGGAGAATATGACCCTATGATGGCAGCGAAATGGCTCCAAGCTATGGAGAAGATTTTCAGGGTTATGAGGTGCCCTGATGCATTGAAATTGGTCTACTCCGTGTATATATTGGAAGAGGAAGCGGAAGATTGGTGGACTAATACAGTGCAACCACTTGAAGCTGAAGGCCAGGAAATTACCTGGCGACTGTTTGAGACGCTGTTCTTAGGCCACTACTTTCCTAGGGAGGCTAGGGAAAGGAAGCAGAATGAATACAATGATCTGAAGCAAGGGTCAATGTCTATTGATCAATATTTTGCCAAGTTCAATGCATTGATTCAATGCATTTGACTATTGTTTGGCTTGTTTTTGTAATCAATGGTTTGGTTTGGTTGATTGTTAATATTGTCCATGTGATGCTTAGGATTGAGGCATTTGGACCAACCTTGAGCAACCAACCGTTGGAACAAGCTATGGAGCTCGGTTAGCTCCTTGGAATTGACATTGTATAGTGAAGGTTGGTGAAGAACAAAGGTTTAGTTGGAAGCTTTGAGGTAAGCCTTCGGACCTTGGGTGTAATTCCCTTTATTGTTCCACCAAGCCCTGAACGGGTAATGGGTGTGTTGTTGTATATAAATGCAATGAAATAGTGTAGTGCTTTGTTATACGTATTTGCATGCTTTGGTGTGACATAGGATGGTGTTTCCCTATGTTGGTATGTTGCATGACAATGCGTAAATCATACTTGGTAGTTTAGCTGGCCAGTAGGACTATTTGCATCTGAGTATCCTTAGGACAGCTCGAGAGCTCGAGGGATTTCTCCTGGAGATGTTGTGTACACTTGCATGGACATGTATTTGCTGCATTATTATTGTCATTGCTATTAAATTGTTATTGAACTATGGGGTGGAGAGATGCTCCAAGGGCCCCTGGTTTACTGGATATATTCATATATCTCACCCCATGTTGTTGGGGACCCCCTTTCAGGCAAGGATGCTGCAGGAGCCTCTGATGGCAAGTGGCCATATTTGAAGTAATGGACATATGAAGATATAGTGTCATTGATTAGCATGCCATTTTGTAGTTCCTATGTATAGGATTGTAAATGAAAGTCATTTGTCATATGCATGCTATGTTTTAATTGGATGGACTTAGCCTATGCTCATCCCTTTGGTATCTCTTTTGTTGATGGGAGCCAAGGAGTTAATTATAGTGTTTTGTAGCTAAGTCCCATGCTTTGTAATTGAAACTTGTAAACATGATTTAAGGATATGATGGAAAGACATGTAAACCATTTGATGCATATGATTTGATTACATTCATGTGTTAAGAATTTGGCATGTTGATTAGGTGTTGAGAAAAGGGGTTGGATGCATCCCCATGAATTGAGAAAGAAAAAGGGAGAGTGCTGAGTTTTCCTGTCAGCGCGCTTAAGCGCCCAGGAGCGCGCTTTAGCGCCTTGCTGCCCCTGTGAGGGCCTTGACTCTCTGCCTCAGCGCGCTTAAGCGCCCAAAACACGCGCTTAAGCGCTCAGCTAGCGCGCTTTAGCGCCCAGCGCTGCAAAAAGATGGATTTCTTTCTGCCGGTGCGCGCTTAAGCGCCCGACAGCGCGCTTCAGCGCGCAGGACTAGTGTCCACATAAAAATTGTGTGGTCTTAAATGGTCATAACTTGAGCTGTAGAGCTCCAATTGAGACGCGGTTTGAAACCATACGTTGCTAAAACGGAGAGGAGGACATTTAACCACTTTTGGTCTAATGAAATAAGTGTATGGTATTAAGCTTATATTATTTTATTCCGCAATGTAATATGGTTATGGTCACGCAATTGGGTAATTTAAATTGGGATTGGTTTTAAAAGAAAAATTTAACCGGATTTTAATTGAATCAATGTGATTGTAACTGCGCTTAATATCATAAGTTGATGTTAACAAATCGGTTCTAGAACAGGGTGTTACACTTTGCTTCCACGTTTTTGTTTTCTTATGTTTGTTAAGTCCAGCAATTGGACCCGTAATTTCTGGAACCGTTTTGTAATTTTGTGTCTATTTGTTTTTGCCCTTTTGCTTTCATGGTTCCAACTTCTAACTTTTACTTTGTCATGCGTCTTTATCTTTACTAGTAATGGATGAAAAAAATTCAATCTTTGTTTTTACTTTTCCAAAATTCTTTCAGGGCAGTAAGACAATAAGAAAGATGAAAGTCGCAAGGTTATTTTAGTAAAATAACTTCACATTCCCAACAATATTTTACAATCAACCAAACATAACATCAATAAACATGACCCAATGTTCTCGGGAATATTTGGCTTACCAAATAGCTTTTTGATAACATTATTAGAAAATTCACTTTCCCACTATATTCTTGGTAATCATAATTCCTGGATAAAAAAAAATTCTCTACCAAACGCCACCCTTAAGGTTAACTTTATTCTGTTATTAGATATATAGTTATGCTTTGTTTTGCTTCACAATCGATGTACAAACTTTCATACAAGATCTTCTTACAATGATAAGTACATAGCATATTTGCATGTCTGAATGATTTTCATGATATGCATTTACAAATATATGTGTTTGAATTAAGAAAGATCGATGTTAATGCTGGATCTACTGACAAGTGATCTCTATGAGAAAGATGACATTAGGTACTGTTGGGTGTGAACTTGTTGGTTGGTTAAGATGTTTTTTTAAGGGACGTTCCCTTAATTCAGTTCATCAAGAGAAAACACATTTGTTCTCTTGACTTTAGCCCAAGTGCGCAAGTGCACGCATCAAGTAATAAATGGGACTATTAATGCCCAGATTATCGTTCCCACGAGAATAAAACTCTAAATAATACCGTTGGGTGTGAACTTGTTGGTTGCTTAAAATATTCTTGTAAAGGACGTTCCCTTACTTCAGTTCATCAAGAGAAAACACATTTGTTCTCTTGACTTCAATCCAAGTGCGCAAGTGCACGCATCAAGTAATAAATGAGACTATTAGTGCCTAGATTATCATTCCCACAAGGATGTAAATAATGCCTTAAACTATTTTAATAAGAATGAAAATGAAAAGAAAAGTTAGTAATTGATCTGTTTGGTCAAATATTCCCTACTATCTTGGCAACGTTCCTCAAGAATAGTGAGTTCAATCTGACAGTAAACAGCTCCTCGCGTCGTTATATATGAAATCCTTCTTGATGAAAGAAGGAGCGACAGTATTCACTGGAGATTTATTGATACAAGATTGAATAAAGAAAACAACAATAACAATATTTAAGAGACAACAATATGGAGAGATAAAACAGTTTTTAACACAAGGAACAGATCCACTATTTCATTCTTAAATAGCTATATTCTCCACTCAGGACTTAACCATTTTGAATTTGTTCAGGTCTTTTCACTACCAACTCTGATTCCTCAACTCATGGATTAAATAGCTCACGAGTTTCTACATTCCTATGGCTCCCTTGACTCCAACAGTTACAAGCACAGGACCTTTAGTGAACGAGGTGGTCCCTTATTCCTAAGGCAACCAGTAGTGTTGTTTTCACAACACCACTTTCCCCATCTGATTAAGCTGTTTGAAATCCTTTCCTTATGGAAGTTCCTTTCTCAGTATGCGTTCAATTCCCATTGATACACAATGAATATAACACACTTAATCAGAGAAATACAAAAGCTTATGTACAAGAGTTTTGAAAATAGTTCTTTAAGAGCTTCACAGTTTTTCCGTTCCACAAATAACTTAGCCTATGGCTAATACGTTAAACATAATTATTCCAAACTGAAATTCCATAGACCCGAGATTCAGTTCAGAGATAACGAATGGAAAACAAGAGAAATGACACGTTATATTAATCAGAAACAAGTTAGGTTACAACGAAATGAAAATGGAGAAGTATGGTTGCTGCTCGTGAGGAGTCTCAAGTGGGTGATACAAAATAGAGGAGAAGTTTTTAACTATTGCTAAAACTATACAACTAAAATGTAAAAAACTACAAAAGAAACTAAGTGATCTCTTCTTAAGGAATTCGATGGTTTTCTTCGTGTTGGAACGTCCTATTTATAGGCAGAAGAGTGGGAGGCAAAACTTGTAATTTCCATTAAGTTGTTTTCTTGACTGCAGGAAAGGAGTGGTGTGAATAGTGCTCAGAGGGACGCAATTTGCTGGATAGGACACTTATTGTTGAGATTTGCCTTTTCTTCTACATTTCCCCATGCATTTCTTTCCTCTTAGCTAATGGAAACTCTTTATTCCCTAGTGTGCACGTTTCTTCTTTCTTGATTGTTGTACCTCTTATGCTTTATAGAAACTTCTTTTTCAACGTTTCCTGCAAAGTGGTCAGAGAGATTGAGTTAGTAGAGCAAGTGTATTTAATGTTCCTAATCCGTTCCTCTTTTTCTACATTTCTCAAAAGGATTACATAATCATCCGTTCCCCAATATGCTTTTGTCATAAAGATATAAAACATGTGCTTTTAGTGCAAAAGTTGCTTATCAGATGAGGGAACAAATGGTATTTTGCTATCAAAATGGGCTTAGATGGGAACGAATTTTCGTCCCATCAAACACCCCAAAACTAAACTATTGGTTGTCCTCAAAAAAATCAGAAATAGTGGCTAGGCTGCTCAATTTCAAAGAATAACTCAACTTCAGAAACTTAAACAATGAGTAATCATTATCTCATTCAAAAAAATGAACTACTCTCCATAGATGACAAGTAGAAAGAATTTGTTCCAAGGTAAGTGAAGGTTGCTGATCATCTGTCTCACTATCACTCAGGGCTTGGTATTTCTCTGTTCATTCCTGGATGGGATTCTTCAAACTTGCTTATCTGCTGCTTTCCTAAGAAGTATGGTTGTCTTCCATTTCAAAGGATCTTTGTGAGGGAGAGTTGTGGAGAGGTTTAGAATAGAGTGAGCATAGGTCTTGGGTCAAGGAACGTTTTCATTTTTCTGTTGAGAGTTGGAATTTTCTATTGGGGAACACCTTGTCTTTGTTTTTTGTACCTTCTTTTCTTCCTTTGAAGGAATCTTGTCTGGTATTTTCTTCTGAATTCTTTTGAATGTTTGTTCCTATTTTCTTTGTTTCTATTTTCTTGTCCTTTTTGCTCATGTTGCTGTTGTTCGTTGACCTTTTCAGTTGACCTGGTGGTATATAGGAATGTGTGTGGTTGTGTTGATGTATGTATGGGATGGATGTGTTTGTTTGACTGTGGTGGGATGAGTGTTTGATGGTTGATCCTTGTCTATGGAATTCACCTGTTCTTCTGCAGTACATACAACATCAAAGCAAGTTCAGAAGTTTCATTATGGTTACATCTTAGGAACGCTTTCATGAGTAAGTGTTTGGCATTTTTCGTTCCTCACCAGTTTAGTTCACAGAGATCAGCATCCTTCAAAAATCTGAAGATTAAATTCACTTTTCTTTCCCTACTTCTAGCATTCAGAGTGAGAATAAGAATAGTTACTCATTGATTTTATGTTTCATGCCATTAGTTGTCTAAATTTTCACAGCCACAATACTATAACTGAAATGTTTGCTCCAAAAAGTTTGAACAAAAAGGAATTTTTCTATTCAAAAAGTTTTTTTTTTACAGAGAAATAAAAGAAATATGGGTGTATGTGGTTATTGAACCACCCCAAAACTACGTTCCTTCCACAGAACGTATTTCAATTATTTGGATCAGAGGTGAACATCAGACGTTCACTCTCTTTTTGGGAGCTATGTGGTTAAGTTCAACCATCCTAAAACTTTGTTCTTGTTAAAGAACAAAGATAACCACTGGGTTGCCTCCCAGTCAGCGCTTAGTTTAATGTCTTTAGCTAAACATGTTACTTACCTCTCAATTGGAATCAGAAAGAGGGATACTTTCCTCTTTTTCATTGAATGACTCATCAGCATACAACTTTAGTCTGTGCCCATTAACTTTGAATGAACGACCATGTTCAGCTCCTTGGATTTCAAAAGCTCCATTTCCTGCATCTTTCACAATCTGGTATGGGCCAGTCCATCTTGATTTGAGCTTTCCTGGGAACAGTCTGAGCCTGGAATTGAATAATAACACTTTCAACCTTGAGCTCTTTGTTCCTAATCCTTTTATCGTGCCACTTTTTCATTTTTTTTCTTTATACTGATTATGATTTTCATATATGTTTCCTCTGAACTCTTCTAGTTCTTCAAGCTGCAGCAGTCTCTTTTCACCTATTGTCTTCTCATCTATATTAAGTGCAGATATTGCCCAATATGCTTTGTGTTCTAACTCTAGAGGAAGGTGACAAGCTTTATCAAATATCAATCTATAGGGGAAACATCCCAATGGTGTTCTGTAAGCTGTTATGTAAGCCCATAATGCCTCATCTAATTTGAGAGACCAGTCTTTCCTAGAAGGGTTGACAACCTTCTCTAGAATCCTCTTAACCTCTCGGTTAGAGACTTCGATGAGTCCATTGGTTTATGGATGATATGGAGTTGTAACTTTGTGTCGGACTCCATATTTCTCCAACAATCTCTCTAATTGGTGGTTAATGAAATGTTTCCCACCATCACTGATAATACAACGAGGTGTTCCATATTTTGTCAAAATATTTTTCTTTAAAAACTTTAAGACCACCTTGGCATCATTAGTGGGTAGAGCAATAGTTTCCACCCACTTTCTTACATAATCAACATCCATTAATATGACTTTGTTCCCACAAGAAGGGGAAATGGCCCTATGAAATCAATGCCCCACACATCAAACAGTTCAACTTCTAATATTAGATTAAGGGGCATTTTATTCTATTTGGTTAAGTTACCTTTCTTTGGCATTTATCACATTGTTTAGCATTTTGAAGTGCTTCTTTAAAAAGAGATGGCCAATAAAAACTTGATTGCAGTATCTTGGATGCAGTTCTGATTCCACCCAAATGGCCTCCATATAGAGAGGAATGACAGTGAAAGAGGATTTGAGGTTGCTCTTCTTCCGAGACGCATCTCCTTATCATCTGGTCTGCACATCTTTTGAATAATAAAGGTTCATCCCATAGATAGCTCCTGCAATCATGAAATAATTTCTTTTTCTGCATCTTGTTTGCTTCATAGAGTTCTAGTCCTGCTGCAAGGAAGTTAGCTATATCAGCAAACCAAGGAACGTCAACGTCTTTTTCATGGATAACAAATAATTGTTCGTCAGGGAACGTCTCCTTGATGGGTAGTCCAACTTCAATATGTTCTAATATGGACAGGTGATCTATAATTTGATTTTTACATCCTTTTCCTTTCTTTGATCTCCAGATTGAACTCTTGTAGTAGTAGAATCCATCTTATCAATCGTGATTTTGCCTCTTTCTTGGCAAATAGGTATCTGAGAGCTGCATGGTCAGTATGAATAATGACTTTGGATCCCAGTTTGTATGGCCTGAACTTTTCGCAAGCATATACTACAGCCAATAGCTCTTTTTCAGTGACTGTGTAATTCACTTAAGCTTCATTCAAAGTTTTGCTGGCATAATATATGCTACGAAAGATTTTATTCTTCCTTTGGCCCAGAACTACCCCAATAGCTTGATCATTTGCATCACACATCAATTCGGAGGGTAAGTTCTAGTCCAGAGGTTGAATAACAGGTGCGGTGACTAACTTTTTTTTAAAGCTTCAAAAGCTTTCAAACAATCAGGGTTGAACTCAAATTTCACATCTTTTTCCAGTAAATGACATAGAGGTCTAGCTATTCGGGAGAAGTCTTTAATAAACCTTCTGTAGAAACCAACATGCTCAAGAAATGATCTAAGATTTTTAACACTGACAAGTGGTGGCATCTTTGCTATATATAGCTTCCACTTTGGCTTGGTCTACTTCTAATCCGTTCCTGGGGATCTTGTGTCCTAAGACAATTCCTTCTTTTACCATGAAGTGGTATTTCTCCCAATTAAGAACCAAACCAGAAGAGAGATATCTTTGCAAGACTTCTTCTAAGTTAACCAAACAGTGATTATATGACGTTCCCAAAACTAAGAAGTCATCCATGAAAATTTCCACTCCTTCACCTATTAAATCAGAAAAAAATAGAAAACATGCTCCTTTGGAACATTGCCAGTGCATTGCATAATACAAAAGGCATTATTATGAAAGCAAACGTTCCATAGGGACAGGTGAAAGTGGTTTTGTATTGATCTTCTGGTGCTAGAGCAATTTGGTTATTTCCAAAATAACCATCAAGAAAACAAAAGTATTCCTTACCTGCCAAGTGATCCAACATCTGATCTGTAAAAGGAAGTGGAAAGTGGTCCTTTCTAGTGGCAGTATTGAGTTTTCTGTAGTCCTGGAAAATTCTCCATCCTGTGACTTTTTTGACAGGGATTAGTTCAATTTTCGCATTCAGTTCCACAGTTATGCCTCCCTTTTTGGGAACACATTGGACAAGACTTACCCAATAATTGCTATCCGATAATAGGACTTAATCTCCTTTGATGCTCTACTGAAAAGCTGTTAGGGTCAGTCAATAATACTTTATGCAAATAGAAAGAGGGACTGATACCTTTAAGGTCTGTTATGGTCCAACCAATAGCTCATTGGTACAAAAACTGTGGAGTTCTTCCGTTATGGGCTACCGAAAAGTATATGCATCTTGTTAGTATAGGTAGTACCAATTAATTCTTATAAGTTATCCCCAACTGTATTTTCCTATACCAGTACAGTCTCTGGAATCCTCTCTTTTGGGTGTTGATTTGATTCATCCATTACCCCGCCGCTAGAAGCCTGCCAAGAGCCGCGCACCAGCGATAACTCCCCGACCAAGAAATATAGGCCTGCCTGCCATCCACACCAGAATAAATAAAATTTTCCCCCTCGTCAGTGCTCGGGATATTACATGCCCACTAGCTTCCGCCTGGTTCATCCTCAAACCACACTGTATTGGAAGAGAGGCCCTGCTCTGATACCACTTATAACGCCTGACCGCTTCAAGAATCAATGACTATCCCCACACACTAACACGAGACTTTTCAGTATGCTTTATCCTCACTCGCACACCTCATGGGAAAACTTCCTAGGAGGTCACCCATCCCAGAATTACTGCAAGTCATGCATGCTTAACTGTAGAGTTTTCCATTATGGGCTACCGAAAAGTATATGCATCTTGTTAGTATAGGTAGCATTAATTAATTCTTATAAGCTATCCCCAAATGTACCGTCCCATACCAACCCAATTTCTGGAATCCTCTCTTTCGCGTGTTGATTCAATTCATTCATGTACCCCCGCCGCTGGAAGTCTGCCAGAAGTCGTTCCTTGCCTGTGCCCTTGCGCATTAGCGATCGCTCCTCGCCCTCGTTAGCACCCGAGATGTTATAAGAAGAGATCATTGTTAATATTGGATCTTGTGGCACGTGATCTCTATGAGGCGGTGACCATAGGTTGTCGTAGATCAAGAACTTGAAACAAGTTTTGCGGCTCATTTTGTAGCAGAATATATGGTTACAAGTTCCTGATTTTATAGCAGAATCTTTCTCCAAGCATGGCAGATTTTGAACAACAATGAGGGACATAATTTATTATATACAAGTGTAACTCATAATTTTTAGGTCTAAATTAGTTTACAATAGCTACTTTTTATGCCAAGATTAGTCCAAAGTTCTTTCTTTCAAATATTGCAGATTTAAAGTTGACTACAGTCCTTTATTTGATATATACTTATGGTTTGCTTCGCTTCAAAATTGACATAAAAACTGTCATACAAGTTCCTTTTAGAATGGCAAATACATAAGATACTTGTATGTCTAAACTATTTTCATGACATGCATTAAGAAACAAATATGTTCGATCCTAGAGAGATCGTTGTTAATGTTGGATCTGGTGACACGCTATCTGTATGAAGGAGATGACTGTAGGTGGTTGCAGATCAAAGACTTGTAATAAGTTTTGTGGCAGAATATTTGATGATAAGTTCATAGTTTTATGGCAGGATCTTTCCCCGAACATGGCAGATTTTGAACAACAATGACAAACATAATTTATTATATGCAAGTGTAACTCCTAATCTTTAGGTCTAGTTTAGTGTACAATGCCTACTTTTATGCTAAGATTAGTGCATGATTCTTTCCCTATATATATTTCCATCTTGTAATAAACAATATATAGGATTAACAATATATAGATTCAATAATTCTGACATTGTACCAAAGAGATTCCATTTTAAGACATTGTTGTCATTTGAATTTTTTCTTGCTTAGCTGGCCACTAATTACCTTATTAGCATTCTTTTGCACCCATCTTTGTTGTTGAATCTCAGCTTCTTCCTTAAAGTACTCTATAACTCATCTTTCCCTCTTGCACCATTCAACCTTCATTGCTTACCTTCTCCAATTGGAGTTCAACTAAAAAGGTATCCAACATAGTCCAATTAACATAAGACATAATAAACCCACAATCTAGTGAAATATTAATTCTGCATAAAGGTTGGCAAAAAAAAGAAACAAGCGAAAATGGTCCCAACTTGCCTGTACAGTACTGAAAAGAAAGTGGAAGCTTAGCCACCTAACAAGTGTTGGCCTTAAACTTGAAGATCCTAAATTTGTAGCCAAGGATGAATTGATCAAAGTGGACATCATGAACTTTCATGCATCATGTTGAACAAATTGATACTAACAAAACTACCTTTCTACATGAAATTTTAATTATCATAAACGTCAAGTACTTATCAAGCGTAACATACAAAAAGACAGCCAAATTGTTAATTTACAAGTCACAAGTTTTGAGTAAGCAAGCTACAAGTGAAGATTAAAGAGTCAAAGATTGAAGCTAAGTCTATAATTCTCATCAAAATATATTTAGGACTTAGACTAAAATAAAAGGAAACAAAATAAGATTGCATTGCAAGAGCTTTAGATTGACCTGAGGGAAGATATGCCCTATTTTGTCCTTATCTTAAAAGGGGATTCATCTAAGGAATATGTGGAGGATTTTTCTGTTAAACTCAGAGAAATTGGGATAAAAACTGTATGTTCTACTTTGGAGAATTATCATTTAAATAGTATGATACAATTACATAGTAACCTACACCTAATTAATTAAGGATATAATTACACAATCATAGTTACATAGTTACAAATCTGCACAATTAATGCCAAATATTCTGTCGATTCATAGTTACAAATCTGCACAATTAATGCCAAATATTCTGCCCATCAATTCTACAATTGATGTCAAGTATTCTGCCCATCAATTCTATTGACATCCCCCCTCAAATTGATGCTGGTGAATCTACAAGCATCAATTTGCTGATGAGGAAATTATGTCATTGACGTGTCAAAGGCTTGGTGAGGATGTCAGCTAATTGAACAGATGTTGAGACATGAGGTAGAGTGATAATTCTACGGTCATAAGCTTTCTGATTGAATGACAATCGACCTCTATGTGCTTTGTTCTTTCATGGTATACAGGATTTGCTGCAATCTGTATGGCACTTGTATTATCGGCATACAACGGAGTTGGTGTTGCTTGTGATAACCAAGTTCTGAAAGAATGCCCCGTAACCAAATAATCTCAGAGCATGCTGCAGACATGGACCGATATTCTGCTTCAGTGGAGGATTTAGAGACAGATTCTTGTTTCTTGCATTTCCAGGAGATAGGGGCATCTCCTAAAAACATACACCAGCCAGTAGTAGACTTCCTTGTGTCGGGACATCCAGCCCAATCAGCATCGCTGCATGCTTGAAGTTTTATTGTTGCATTTGTCGGAAAGAAGATACCACGGGTGGGAGTGGCCAACAAATATTTAATGATTCATTGTACTGCTGTAAGATACAAGTGTCTAGGATTTTGCATGAATTTGCTGACTGTGTGGACCGCAAAAGAGATATTTGGTCTTGTGATGGTGAGGTAGATGAGACTTCCTACCAACTTTCGATATAAAGTTAGGTCTTGTAGGAGTTCACCTTCATCCCGTTTTACTTAACATTAACTTCCATGGGAGTGTCAACCATAGTTGCAGTGGTGAGACCAGCTAGCTGAATTAGATCCTGAGTATATTTGTGCTGAGTGACAAAGATGCCTTTTGTTGGAATTGTACTTCTAATCCCAAGAAATAAGTGAGTTGTCCAAGATCTTTCATGTGGAAAGTTGTATGCATCAATTGTTTGATTGTAGTGATAGCCTCTTGATCTGAGCCGGTGATGATAATGTCATCCACATAAACAAGGAGAATCACAATTCCTTTGGAGGTCCTTTGCAGAAAAAGAGATGGATCATAGCTACTTTGGATGTAGGAAAAACCAAGTAATGTTGTGCTAAACTTTTCAAACCACACTCTTGGTGCCTGTTTTAATCCATACAAAGAACGTTTTAGCTTACAAACAGTATTAGGTAATAGTGAAGGCATACCCGTAGGAAGTTTGATGTAAACTTCTTCTTTGAGGTCACCATGAAGGAAGACATTTTTGACATCTAGCTGGTGAATTGGCCAAGATTCAGATGCAGCAATGGCAATAATTGTCTGCACAGTAGTCATCTTGGCCACCGGCGCAAAGGTCTCTTCATAGTCTAGGCCAAATTCTTGCTTATTTCCAAGAACAACCAGTCGAGCCTTGCATCGATCGATGGATCCATCTGAACGCAACTTTATCAATTTAAGCTAAGTAATTGAGAGCAAAGCTCAATGGAGGTTGATGTATACTTTGGGAATTGAAGTTCCTCATTCTAGGTCTGAAATTTTCATCTCCCATAATAAATATGTCATGGATCTTCTTAAGGAAACCTGTAAATAAAACACACAAACCAGTTAGCACCCTTTAGATCGAAACTCGAGATTTGGACCAATAGACGAACAGTGAAATATAGCAATGGTTTGTGAGTAAACTTAACTGTCCATCCAAGAAAAGATTGGACACAACTTACGTAGTAAGTATGATTAGTCAAACCAGGAACAATCCGAAAGAACTTTGCTTAGAAGTAGCTCATCGAATACTACATTATCTCCGGGGACATTTGGAAAAGGAATTTTATTTAAAAGAAATGGAAGAGTAGTGTTTATGGCATACACTTGGTGTAGACTATACTGGGTCACCTAGTGATAATATATCAACTATGGATATTATACCTTCCTTGTGTTAAACAAGTGGCTTTAAAAACTTTTTGGAAATAGCCTTTTTTTATTTTTTGTAAAAAGCAATTTCTTCAACCTTTGATTTAAAATAAGTTTAGGAAAGTAAATGTGTGGCAATGCATGAACTATGTGCATGACAATACAACAATTGGATTTTCCCAAATAACGAATAAAATTATGGATATAAAGAGTTTAAGGATAGAGAGAAATGCAAACAAAGTTTATCTCGACTCGCTTAAAACAATTACTTGTGAGCTATAGTCAGTCCTTGAGTAAACCACCCAAGATTTTTACCTTATTTGTCAAGCTTCAATGGTGTTTGATCATACAGATACAATCCCTAAGCTTTACTGGTCCTTGGTGACCTTACAACAGTCTCTGAACTTCCTTGGTGTTTGGAAACCTCGTACCTTTGAATTTAACTGCCCTTGCCCTTACTCTAAAAATACAATAAAGGAAGTGTTTAAGAAGAATATTACACTTTCAAAGTGCATATACACAAGTTGAAGTTCTACTAGTATTGATTTCTCACAAAGAATAGAGCTCAAAAGCAATTACTGAAAATGAAAGAGTAGAAATGAGTCAGGTACCATAAATTCACTCAATAATGGCTTAATTAGTGTCCTAATAGTGTCCAAGAAGGAATAAAGCATTGGAAGAAAGTATTTATAAGTTTGGTAGAGAATATAGTTATTTCTACATGCTTATGGCCATTATTTTTTACTTCTAGAACATATAGTTCAAACCTTCCCAATAAAGAGCGAATCAATTCCATTAGGGGTGATCAATTCCCAACCTTAATGAAGGTTAGGAATTTGACCAAACTTAATCCATTCGGTCCAAATGCGTTCCAAGCAATTAGAAACATTTTATAGGCTCTTGGAAACAATGTTTTCTTGAATGTGATAAGTTGAAAATATTTTTCAATCATTTTTGGACTGATTTCATACAAATTTGTGATGTGAAACATGTGTTTTGAAAATCTTTTGAGCTCTTTCATGCAAATTATCAAATACCCTTACATTCCAGCCTAAGGTATAATATTATACTACTTCAAAGCCTTGGACTTAACTTTCCAAATGGTGGCTTGAATTTTGAATCATGTGTGTAACTTTGTTATTGACTTGTTACCTTTCTTTATAGAAGCTGGTGAATTTTGCTTTTCCACTCCCCTTTTTATTGTTTTTTTCCTTTGTTCTAATTGTTCAAATATTTATATTAGTTTGTAATCATCAAAACTTTGATGATGTGGCACCATCAAATGCTAAATCTTGAAAGCTCTTTAGTTTCACACCTTGGGGGAAATTTGGTGTTATGGAGAAGCAAAACATAGCATATAGTGGCACAACTTAGGGCAAATATCGAATTTAGAGCAATGACTCAAGATATTTGTGAACTACTTTAGTTAAAGATTATCCTTAAAGACGTAAAGATTAAGTGAGAACAAGATTATTGCAATAATAAGTTTACAATTGATATAGCGCACAACCCAGTGGTTAGTGCATTAATTTGCGCACCCTATATGACTACACAAGAGCAACTGGCTAACATACTCATCAACGGATTATTACACAATCTAGCTTTTCAGAACATCATATCCAATAGGAATGGAGAATATCTATTCACTAACTTGAGGGAGTATGAGAAAACATAGTCCTGGTTTTGTGACAAAAATTAAAAAATACAAAATCTTTTCCTCATTTTGTGACAAAAATATATGATCACAGATTCCTAATTTTATGACACTTTTTCAGAACTGGTGACAGATTTTAAGCTAACATAACAAATATATTTAATTATATAAAGCTAAATATAACTCCTATTTTTAAGGGCTAGATTAACATACAATTCCTACTTTTTAGGTCTGGAATAATTTACAAATTTTGTCCTAATTCCCCATATATATTGCCATCTTGTAATTAGCAAAATAAAAAAGTAAATATATGCAGTAAATTTGACACCTATAATTTCAATACTAAGTTTATCTTTTCACCCTAGAAACTTCCAGCAGCTTTGCTGCTTGATGATGGCAGAAAAGAGTTGACTTCTAATGAAATTACTATGTCTACAAGATTTTAATTGAGAGGATGGATAATCGAACATGGTTCAATGTCTTATATTCTCTGAGATGATGGCAAAGTCATAGCCGCAGCTTGGCTAGGAAATTCATCCATTGAAATTATTGGGTTTTGATCATACATCCTTTGAGAATTTGTAGGAATATATAACCTCTCTGATCTTGGCGGCTTATTCTGTACTATTGGAGGCATGAAGGCGTTCTCAGCAGCAGGAGGCAAAGCATTATGAAGCTGAGAAGCTGGACTAATACTATCATTTCTTTGAGAAGTAGCAGAGATATATATCCTCTCTGAATTTAGACGTAAGCCAATATCAGTACTGTGAGATGTTGAGCCAATATGGTCACTCCTGTGAGATGTTGCAGGCATGTATATTCTTTCAGAAGTTGGAAACATGGGGTCGGTTCTTTCAAATGTTTGACCGATACTTTTATTTAAATGAGATGCTGCCAGAATATATGTTCTATCAGAAGTTGGATGCATAGTAGTATCCATCCTATGAGACACTGGACTCATGTTATCACTCCCTTGTGATATTTGAGCTATGTTATCAGACATGGGCATGTATATTCCCTCTGGTTTCAAAGCTGTGGCAGTATCAGTCCTCTGGGACGCTGTGAATATGTCTACATTCATCTGAGATGCAGACACATGACTCCTATCAGAACTTGGTGGAATAGTTTCACTCCTTTGAGATGTTGCAGGTGAATTATCATTCCACTGAGATGTTTTAGAAACATATATCCTCTCTGACGCCTGTGGTGTGGCTACAGATACTCCTCGGCTCGGTAAGTCCCTCTGCAATGTAGGTGATAATGCCAGTGACATATCCTGATCTGATATATCCCTCTCAGATGTTGAAGGCAGAACTAGGGAAATATCCTGGCTTCTGTGGTCCTTATCAGTTGATGGAGATGCAGATGACATGGTTGTGTTCTGTATATCTGCATCAGTTATTTCCAGTTGTGCTTCATAGGTTGGTGAATCACTTTCAGATTCTATAGGCATTATTTGTGGTGCCAATTGCCTAGGTGAACTTCTCTCAGATGGACATGCAGCAGGGAATACTCCTCGTCTAGGGAAATCCTTCCATTGTTGTGCTACTGTTTTGGTTTGGGTATAAAACTGTACTCCTGTTTTTCCTGCAACTCAACAAAGTGACAAGAAACATCAAAAACTTATTCAACCACCAAGGAGTGTACAATGAAGGAGAAGGCCAAAACTATACCACAAAAACTGAAATCACCAGCGAAAGATGCCTTTGATCCATTGAAGGAAAATGGTAGTGGAACAGGTACAGGCAGATTGATCCCAACCTGTACAGAAAATATGATGCAGATTAGCCGTCAGAGCATAAACTACCTGCTGTGCATCTTATTATCTGGCCATTTTCTTTAACTTGCAGCCTCTAAACAGGTTCAGGACAGTCTTAAAAAGAAAAAAACTGGTGCTACAATGCTCCTAGTATGTGTAGGGTCTAGGGAAGAGTTAAACCCATCAAACACGCAACTGGTCCAAGAGGTAAACATAACACCAC
>JAVKPL010003542.1:0-19821 GCA_032173675.1 Gastrolobium villosum
GCTGATTATGATCAAAGTCAAGCTGCATTGGAAAAAGCTGTTGTTTCCGCCTTCAATAATGCTATGAACCAAGCAAAGATTTTTAACCCTGAAGCGCCTCTCAGCCTGGATCAGTTGGACTGCTATGGCTACGTCAGTGGTGGAGTATTCTACTCTTCAGCCGAGGAGCCCACTGCAGTAGATGGCGAAGGTCTCGGCCCCAGCTCGGAGATTGAAGCTGCAGACCGGCAGTTGGATTCCGGTTGCCAGCCAATTTTGAGGGGGGATACCCCATAATTTGTAATCTGCCGTTGATATTCCGGCTTTATGTTGTAAAAACATTTTTTGTGCTAACTTGTTATTAATTCAGGAATTTAGAATTAATTGCGTAGCTTGTATTTGCTTTATGTGCAATATCCGCCTCGTATGTTTCGAGGTTTTGTGTCGAATTTTCATTTCGGCTGAGATAGCGTGCGAGGGCGTCCCCTTAGCACAGTCTCCCTTTATTTATAAACGAGCCGAGGTTAGCACTCTCAACCTTGCCCTTTAGGCAAGGCGGGTTCAAACACCTCGGCCTAGTTCTTTCTTTCACGCATTTGAACTTCCAATGGGTTCGTATAGCGAGGATTCAATTTATATTCGACTCGTACCGAGCTTTTTCCACTTGGCGGGTTCGATTTCTTATCTCTCGGGTTAGAACGCTCGGCTCTTGCCTATTTGGCAGGCTGGGTTCCTATAACTCGGATTTCAATTGCGAGTTTCAGAACTTCCAATTTAACATGGGTTCGTATAGCTCGGATTCAAATTCATAAATGAACGCTCAACCGAGTTTCTTTTTTTTTAAAACGGCGGGTTCAATTTCTTTCAACGTTGGTTCCCAGACGTCGGAATGTGTATGCATTGCATAAATTACCAAAGTCGGAACGTACAACTTGTAAATAATGAAAATTTGCAATTTATTGAATTACAAAGCCATAAAAGAAACCATCGTACTTGTTTTGCACAAGCAAGATATGCAATTTAACTGTAATACTTTTTCAACTTATCTACATTCCATGTCCTTGCCACGTGCTTTCCTTTCAAAGTTTCTAGCACGTAAGCTCCTTTGGACAGTTTACTTTTGACTCTGAAAGGTCCTTCCCATCTTGGGGCTAATTTCCCTTGTGAAGCGTTTCGCCCCCCTATATCCGCCTGCGTAGGACTAACTCCTTTGTTTCAAATGACCGTGGTCTCACTTTTTTATTGAATCGGTTAGCCACTAGTTGCTTGGCCACATAGTTTCTGCAGTATGCCATAGTCCGGATCTCTTCAATCAGGTCGAGCTCAACCGCCACCTTATCATTATTGTCCTTTTCTGTTTGTGCGAGAGTTTGAACCCTTCTCCAGGATGGTTCCCCTAGTTCCACTGGGATCATAGCTTCACATCCATATGTCAGTTTGAAGGGGACTCGCCCACAGTGGTTTCGAACCGTGGTTCTATACCCCCATAGCACGTAGTAGAGCTCCTCTACCCATTTACCTTTAGCGGATTGTTCCATACGTCGGCGTAAGCCTTCAACTATGATTTTATTAGCCGCTTCAGCCTGACCATTTGTCTGGGGGTGTTCCACCGAGGCAAATCTGTGCCTGATATGAAACCCAGTCAAAAGGTTTTGGAACCCTTTGCTAGTGAACTGGGTGCCATTGTCCGTTACAATTTCAGCTGGGATCCCAAAACGGCATATTACGTTTCTCTCTAAGAAACGTTGTATGCGGGCCGAGGTAATGGAAGCAATTGGCTCAGCCTCAATCCATTTGGTGAAGTAATCAACTGCGACTATCAACCACTTAAGCTGACCCTCAGCTGCAGTAAACGGGCCCAGAATGTCCATTCCCCATTTGTAGAATGGCCATGGAGCGCTATAAAATTCAGCTCCTCAGGTGGAGCCAAAAGGTGTTTACCATGCCTTTGGCATTCGTCGCACCGCTGTACATGATCCGTCGCATCTTTCGCCATGGACGACCAGAAGTAGCTGGCACGAAGTGCCTTCTTTCCCGCCGACGTAAGGCCCTTTCCCCCGACGTGTACCCGAGCACACCGGTTCATCCTCTGCAGGACAGAAAGTGTTAAAACCTACCGGGTTGCCAATTGGTAACCCGGATATTTCCTCAGTGGTCATGGAGGATCTGAAACTAAGAACCTCCTGTGTCACCCAGGGGAATTGCCTGCGCAGACTGGTACCCACTGGGGCAGAACCTTCTTCAACCACTACAACCTCGGCTTCTAGCTCGTGATTGGATGAGGTAGTCTCCACGTTGAGTTCTGCAGAAGGGGACTCCATAAGAATCTAGAACAACAAAATGGGTGGATTAAAACAACAAAAGCAGCAAGTACACGCACCTGAGTTAAATAAACTACAGTGTGAAGAGCTTGAAGAACTATCTGAAGAGGTCATAGGAACTGAAGTTCTAAGTCCGGGGTCGTGAGAGCAACTGCCTAGGACTAGGTTCGCCATGAAATCATTACCGTTCCCAATAAATTTCGCACTGAGATAAACGCAGTTGAAGCATGGATTCGGATTCCGAGGAGGGGAAGTCGGTAATATGGGCTGGACAGAGGATCGATTCAAGGCAATGGGATCTTGTTGGCCAGTAATGAGAAAGGAAGAAGACCTAGGTCTATCATCTAAGAAAGGGTTGGTGCTTGCGGACGAATAGCCCGCGGCACGATTAGAAGGCTGGGACCGACCTCGCCTAGAGGACCGAGACCGCCCTCGACCACTGGGACGAGATCTCACTGGTGGACGATGTCCGGAGCCAGAAACAAGACGACGATGTCCGGGCCTGGAAGCCGGCGGCCGACGTCCTGGGCTAAAAGAGGCACCATGGTCTCGAATCACCTCCTCTTCAGCAGCTCTAGCTTCTTCCTCTGCCAAAATCTCGTCACTTCGGCCAAAAACACGAGGGCAAGTGGCCCTCCTATACCTGTAAGGAATTCCCTCATCCATACTGGGAACTTTTCCAGGCAAGAACAGCAAACGTAACCAGTGGCGGTAAGAAAACCGAACATATAGGGGACGAATGCAGACTAAACGAAATAAAGAAAGCAACAACACAGAAACGCAGGCAACGACAGTAATAGAAGGCAAGGAAATAAAGAAAGGTCAAGAAACCCATACCTACAGAGCGAGTAATACCAAATGCTTGACGGAGAAGGTTGATACTCAACA
Source organism: Gastrolobium villosum (assembly GCA_032173675.1). Taxonomy (NCBI): domain Eukaryota; kingdom Viridiplantae; phylum Streptophyta; class Magnoliopsida; order Fabales; family Fabaceae; genus Gastrolobium; species Gastrolobium villosum. The sequence continues at coordinate 3,189 of JAVKPL010003542.1, forward strand.
GGGAAACCTCGAAACACAACCGAACGCAGCAAATCGCAAATGAACTAACAGCAGAAGCAGAAAGGTGAGGAAAGGGGGAAAATGCCAGTGAAATAAGGAAAGGGGAGAAGTTCAGGAGTTATGACCCGCGAAAACGAAAAGACAAGGGAAAAAGCGTAAAAGCAAAAAGCAAAAAGCACCTGACAGGACAAAATGATTGATATCTGTACAGTCGCAGTCGCATTAAATGCCAAGGCGGTGCAAAGATAATCGACGATACGCATTATGATGGCTTAAGACACGTGGAGAATGGCCGCAAGATGAAAAGACTGGCGAATAAGTGCATATCGGCTCTAAAACCGAGATGTACCAGGCCAGACAATCAACGCAACTTGGCACTCTGATAACTCAGCCTACCGAGCTGGGGGGCAACTGTTATGGGCTGGACTCAAGCCCACGCTACACCTCGGCCCAACCCAAGCAAACCCTAGAGCCGGGCTATATAAGGCAGGTAGGTGGAGCAATAAGGTACACAATCTCTAACCCTAGTCATTGGATATCACACACACACACCTTGGAGGCAGACGCCTAGGTCAGTGTCAGTGATCCACGTTCCTCCCAGATACCTAATCTATAGATATCCAGAGAGGAACATCTGAATCCGAGATCAATCATCCAACCTACGTTGGACACATCTGCCACAGGCAGAACAGTTCCATTTATCTTATTTAAGTACAAAGGGCTCGTTTGAGAAAAATATATTATGCTCCATCCCACTATTTATTTAATGACTACTTTTTCATAAATGAATTTTTTTTTCATTTTTATCCCTTTTTTTATTTTTTCCTATTTAATCTCTCCTTTTTTTTTCTTCTATTTTGGGAGTAATCACCATACCCCTCCACTAAAAACTCTCACCCCCATTTGGTTGTATTTTGAAGTAAGTGGGATTTAGAAAGAAGTTAATCCGATGTCAGGGGAGCAATTAATGTGTTCCGTAGCGGATGCAGAATGTGTCACTAATCGGGAGAGAATTTATTGTGGGGCGGGACCACCATTTTTTAGGTGGTCCCTTAGTGTAAATGGGAGGGTAAAATTGGAAAAGGAAAAAAATAACACGGGTAAAAATGGAAAGAAAAAATTAGTGTTGTGAGAGGGAACACCAAATCATTGGGTGATCATGGAGTATAGAAAATATTTCCCTCCAATCGGGAGTCAGTGTAGCCATTAGCCAAGAAGAAAGAGATGCATTTCTAGAAGTATAACAAGGCGATATATTTTGACTGGACGGTCTTTGGTATGAGGAATATATTTTAGTTTTCTTGAAATTATGGGTGGAGAAATAAAAATGTTACGTGTGATAGTAAAAAAATAAAAACTTTTCAGACTCAAAATGTTTGGCGCAATTTGGTTTTCTTTGAAAAATTATGTACGGCCCCATCTCAAAAGTTTTATAGATTATATGAAAAAGTTTTTTTGCCTCGACAAGTAGAAGATTCGCAAAAATGTGAACTAAATTAACCTTGTTTACCTTTAAGGGCGTTTGGTTGAGGGGAAATTTTTTGAATATTAGGGAAATATAATTGATAGGAAAATGATTGGAAAGTGAGATAAAGTAAGATAGGTAGGAAAACGTAAAAAAAATATATTATTTGGTGGAAAAAAATTTACTGGAAAAATTAGGTAACTCTTATGAAAGTATGTTTAGTTGGAGGTAAAATATAGATGGGAAAATAAGTTGGTATTATGAAAATAACCCTGGTTTTAAAATTTTTGACGGTGACATGCTACAATAAAAATAAGGTTGTCAAATACTAGAAAACATAAAGGAAAAGCAAAATGATCAAAGAAGAAACTAAACTCCAATTAGATAAAATAGAAAGAGAAGGTGGACATGGAAAACAAGCTGATGTCTGAACATTTGATCATCACAGCATGTTTGATGATCCGAATTAAGAGCAGATATAACTTCTTAAAGAATCATGGCAGTTGATTTTGATTATGAACCACCAGCAACCAACTCATTATTTTGAGACCTTAATTCCTTCATCTTTTGTTCTAGGACGACACCTTAATTTTCCTACATATACAATATTTTGTGGGGCCCACACTTTTTAAAGCAAAAAAATAAAAAAATAAACTAATGCACGCAAAATGAATCTCTATAACATTACACAATCACTTTTCCTATAACATAATTCTTATAATACCCTATAATGTAATATGAAAAGAAAAATGTTGTATACAATATATATATATATATATTTTTTTCTACATACACAATATTTTATGGGGTTTATATTTTTTGAAGAGAAAAAAAATTAAGACACAAAGAACGAATTTCTATAATATGACATAATCATTTTTCCTACTAAGTAAATCTTATAAAACCCTTCTATTATTAGTAGTTACTTCTTTATATTTTTCAAGGGTAAAACGAAAGTTATGTTATTGGGAAACATAAACAATGTATCAGCCGAATAGATTTTTTCTTTTCCTGTAAGAGGACCGTCGTTTAACCCATTTTTCAAACGCCGAGTGTTAATGAATTATGAATGTTAAATTTTATAAAGTCCTTATTCTAGAACTAGTTATTATTTTTGTGTATATGAAAATTTCAGTTCTGACATCTCTGAAAAATAACCAAATTTCATTGTGACAAGCATTTAAATCTAAAATTATAAATTATATCTGACATGAGCATTTGAAATGCGATGGTGCCATTTATCTTATATAAGTACAAAAGGCTCGTTTGAGAAAAGTATATTATGCTCCCATCCCACTATTTATTTATTGACTATTTTTTTATAAAAGAATTTTTTCTTTTTATTTTTATCTCTTTTTTAAAATTTTTTCCTATTTAATCTCTCCTTCTTTTTTTTTTTCTATTTTGGGAGTAATCAGCATACCCCTCCACTAAAAACTCTCACCCCCATTTGGGTGTGTTTTGAAGTAAGTGGGATTTAGAAAGAAGTTAATCCAATGTCAGGGGAGCAATTAATGTGTTCTGTAGCGGATGCAGAATGTGTCACCAATCGGGAGTCGGTGTAGCCATTAGCCAAGAAGAATGTAACACCTCAATCAGTTACGGCCCACAAGCAGGAGTTACACTAAAGAACACAGGCCCAGTCAGTTACGGCCCACAAGCAGGAATTACACTAAGAACAGGAAATTACTAAGAAGGCCCAATAGATTGAATGACTATGTAATGAGATAATTGTAAGTGAGTCAGATAATTACATGGTATAAATAATTAAAACAAGTCATTTGGACCTAACGCATATAAGCCCATTAGGGTTGTTATATAAGTTTTATGCATGAATGAAAGAGATATGATTAGTATGATTTAACTCTCTTCTTCCTTCTTCCCTGATCTACTTTCTCTCTCTACCTACCTCAATTCTTGCTCTCAATTCTGTCTGGTTACATTGGTGCTTTCATTAAGTCTCATGGTTGAGAACACTAGGCTCCGTGAGGTTACCCAGCAAGTTCACGAGCTGCAATTAGCTCGTCAATCTGTGCAGGGAGAGAATTTATTGTGGGGCGGGACCACCATTTTTTAGATGGTCCCTTAGTGTAAATGAGAGGGTAAAATTGGAAAAGAAGAAAAATAGCAGGGATAAAAAGGGAAAGAGAAAATTAGTGTTGTGAGAGGGAGCACCAAATCATTGGGTGGTCCTGGAGCATAGAAAATATTTCCCTGTGCAAGACCAAATTACCAACTTAGAACTCAATCAGGATCTTCGTTTCACTGCTTTGCAACTGACCCATGCTCATCAGACCGAGACAAATAATCAACGTATGGATAATTTACATAACCAACTCCAAGAGGTTCTTACTATCCTCCATTCCACTAAGTCTTCTCCAGATCCGAATGCGGGTGTGCTGGGCTCTGGCCCATCTCGCCCTCCCCCTGAACAGCTTCGGCAACGTCAAATGAAGCTGGATTTCCCTCGGTTTGCCACAGGGGATCCTACTGATTGGCTGTTTGCTGTGGAACGCTATTTCTGCTTTTACAACGTCCCTGTCCAGGAACGTTTGCTTGTGGTTTCCTTCAATTTGGACCCTCCTGCTTCCTCGTGGTTTCAATCACTTGATCAGGATGCTCTGTTACCTGATTGGCCTTCCTTCATCACCGCCCTTCACCGCCGATTTGGCCCAACCGAGTTTGAGGACGCCTCCATAGCCATAGCAAAATTACAACAAACTGGTACCGTCGCTGATTATTATGCTGCTTTTGAGCAGTTATCACGCAAGATTCCAGGTTTATCGGTTATTGTGCGCAAGGGACTTTTCTTGGCCGGATTACGATCCTCGTTACGATGCTCAGTCCTAGTCCACCGCCCTGCTGATATAAACGAGACTCTGGCATATGCCAAGGTGTATGAGGAGAAAACCAATGGCGATATACACGTAAAACCTTGGAACTCTCGCCCACTGGCCACACTCCCATCTACTCCACCTACCAGCCAATCCCAACCTCCACTGCTTGCCACCATGCAACCTCCTAAAGCCCACAACCCCTTAACATCTCTGCCTATCCGCCGACTATCTCAAGCGAAAATGCAAGCTAGACGTGAGAAGAATCTTTATTACAACTGTGATGAACGATTCACCCCAACTCACCATTGTAAAGGTCGTGCCACCCTCCTTAACTTATAAGGTACAGAGGATGTGGAGCAATTACCTTCCTTCGCTGAAGAACCACCTCCTTCGGAGCTTGAGCCCGCAATCAGTCTCAATGCCCTCTTTGGCCATCGGACTTCTAATTCTTTCAAATTGGCAGACACGATTACTTGTACGACTGTTCAAATTTTGATCGATGGGGGGAGTACTCATAACTTTATAACCCCATGCATGGCCTCATACCTTAATCTGGTTTTACATGTTGTTACTCCTTTTAAGGTTAATGTGGGTAATGGGGATACCCTTATATTCTCTGCCTCCTGTCTGATGATTCCCTTACTGCTTCAATCCCATTCATTTGTGGTTGATCTCTTTGTTTTGGACCTTAAGGGCGCCGACATTGTGCTTGGTGTCCAGTGGTTAGCCACACTGGGGCCCATTCTGACTGACTATGCAGCCTCAACAATGGCTTTCACCTTGGCCGGGAAACCCATATTGTTGCGTGGTGATCAACATATTGCTGCTACTCTAGTCACTCCATCCCAGATACACAAATTAATGGTTCAAGATTCCATTTCTTCTTGTCTTATGTGTTTTTCCCCTGCACTTCCTCCGGCCCCTAATGCAGACTCTACACTTCCACCAATTTTTTCTACACTATTGCAGGATTTTACTGATATTTTTGCAGTCCCCAACTCCCTTCCTCCAGACCGCAGCCATAATAAGATTTTTCAAGGCCAAGCTATCCATGCCATCGAAGGCGGAGGCACGGCACGGGGAAATGGCCTCCCAACTTGAACATGTTATGGGCTGGACTCAAGCCCACTCTACACCTCGGCCCAACCCAAGCAAACCCTAGAGCCGGGCTATATAAGGAAGGTAGGTGGAGCAACAAGGTACACAGAATCTAACCCTAATCATTGGATATCACACACACACACACCTTGGAGGCAAACGCCTAGGTCAGTGCCAGTGATCCACGTTCTTCCCAGATACCTAATCTATAGATATCTAGAGAGGAACATCTGAATCCGAGATCAATCATCCAACCTACGTTGGACACATCTGCCACAGGCAGAACATTGGCGCCGTCTGTGGGAATCGAACCCACGAACCCTAAAATTACCAAAAGGAGCGATGGTGAGAACCACAAGAAGTGGCTTCCGTCAGCCTTTGACGTCCAATCAGGAGGAGGATCGGGAAGCAGCAGATCATGATCATCCCCCACCGCCGATCCCAGATCCAGATACCGTGCACATTAGCGAGGTGCACTCTGACTCAGCGTCCACTCCGGCCTGCAACCCTGATGCACCTTATATGCAGGGGTTGCAGCCCATCGATGAACTTGGCCGACAAGGCCCGAATCTGGCCATGGATGCCCTCCTACGCCGGATCGAGGAGTGGGAACGCCGGAGCGAATTGCAGAGACAAGCGGATGCGATGCAGATCCGCGAGCTGGAGGCCCGGATCCGACAGATGACTAATCCAGATCCGGTCAGAGCTGTCAATCGCGTAGTTACAGATCTACGCCATTCGAGCCCTCACATAGCGGATCGGCGACCTGCGGAGCCTGCCCCTACCGGAATCCCCGTAAATCCAAATTCAGCAGTTGGGGCACCCAGATCCAGTTTGCAAGGATCGCGGCAAGGGGGGCAAGGAAACCTGGATCCTAACCAGATGCCTCGGATGCCTAGGCGTTTGGGCGAACAGGATATGCAAGCAGATGGCAACGCGGCTGCAATACACCGACCTCAGCAACGTAGCCCAGATAACGTTGCCGGGGTGTACAGGCGAAAATACAACAGGGGGTTGTACAATGACAGCCCCTTCTCAAACGAAATAGTGGAGGCTCCCTATCCAGACAATTTAAACCTATCCGAGCTGGTCAAATATGATGGCACACAAGATCCGCAGGTGCATCTGGATGCGTTTGACACAGCTATGTATACCAAAGGCATCGAAGAGCCTCTGATTACTAGACTTTTTGCAACAACACTAACCGGGGCGGCACAAACATGGTTTTCATCCTTACCGGCGGGGTCCATTCGATCTTTCGAAGAGTTCGGTGGGCGATTCTTGTTGAACTTTGCCACCAGCAAAAAGCAGCCAAAATCAGAGTTTGCCTTGGGCAAAATTAAACAGCAGTCCGGCGAGACCCTACAGAGGTACCTAGATCGGTTCAAATTAGCTGCCCTCCAAGTGCCGGGATTATCAGAAAATGTTCACTTACATCTGGTGATCGCCGGGCTTCATGGCACCTCTAGACTGGCCAAATCGATTTATAAGGAACCACCCCGGACCTTAGTCGAATTCAACACGCGTTCTAAAAAATACTTAGAACTCGAACAGATGGAATTGGAGAATGTTGACCAGAAGCATCATCCGGGTCAAGCAGATAAGCTAGGAGCCCGAAAGCCAGGAGATTTGCGCGGGAAAAAGCCAGAAGAGCGGTTCCCAACTCGAGGGCGGTATGAGAAATACGCCCCACTGAATGCTCCTCGGTCGCAGATTTGGCGCGAGGTGGCCTCCACAGAAATGAAGATGGTGGAGAAACCCCGGCCACTACAACATCCAGCCGGCCTGGACCAATCCCGGTACTGTGCATTCCACGACGGCCCAGGGCACTCCACGGACGAATGTTGGGACCTTCGTGATGCCATTGAAAAATATATCCGAGAAGGAAAATTACGTCAGTACCTCATCCGCAGTCAGGGATGGAGAAATCGAAAGAGAAGAGGAGGCAAGTTTGTCAACCAGTCTAATGATAAGAAATTTAAAGACGAAAATCGCGGCAACAAGCAGGCTCGCGATGACGAGGAGTTCCAGGAACCAGAATTCGAATGCAATGTTATCAGTGGCGCGTTTGGTGGTGACGGAGACACTATGAATGCCCGACGAAAATACCTCAGGGAGGTGCTCTCCATCAGAGAACGTCCTAAGTTCAAAGAAGAAGAGCCAGAACCACCGTTACTATATTTCACAAGGAAGGAACTGGAAGACGTGATACCAGGCCATGTAGATGGGTTGGTCATCACCGGGACATTGGTGAATTGCAGGGTCAAGAAAATCTTTTTGGATAATGGGAGTTGTGCTGATGTTATTCTATGGTAGGCCTTCAAAAAGATGAACCTCGATGAGGAGGATCTCAGGCCCTGTAACACGGCTTTAATTGCGTTTAATGGGCAAGATACCATCCCCAAAGGGTACATTGATTTGCGGCTGACATTAGGCACCAAGGAGGCATACAGATCTGAAAGAGTGAGGTTCATTGTGGCCGACTTCCCTTCCAAATACAATATGATTCTGGGGAGGCCAACCATTCACGATTGGGATATGTTGATCTCAACCAAACACCAAAAGCTCAAAATGATCTCCAAACAGGGTACGGTGCTCACTATAGCTGGAGACCATAAAGAGTCTCGGGACTGCTATTTCAGGTCTGTCCGTATGGTGACGAGGGATCCTAGTACTTCTACTGGAAACAGGCAGCCCGGCAACAACCCAACACCACACAGGTCGGTTCACATGGTCGACTTCGATATGCGAGATGAGGAACAGATGCCACGACCAGAGCCGGAAGGCGAACTGGAGGAAATAAACATTGGAGAACCAGGACAGGCCACCAAAATTGGCAAAGACTTGGAACCAGACGATAAACGTAGCCTGGTTGCATGCCTCGATCGTAACCACGATGTCTTCGCTTGGAGGTCATCCGACATCCCTGGGGTTGACCCCGGCTTCTGCTGCCATAAGCTATCTGTATATCCGGGATCAAAGCCGGTAGCCCAGAAGAAAAGGAATCTCAGCTCAGAACGACGTCAGGTCTTAGAAGATCATGTGAAAGAATTGCTGGAAGCAGGGTTCATTCGAGAAATACAATATACGACTTGGTTATCTAATGTGGTTATGGTTAAGAAGCCAAGCGGGAAATGGCGAGTGTGCACGGACTACACAGACCTGAATAAGGTATGTCCAAAGGATGCATACCCAATGCCGAATATTGATCAACTGGTCGACAGCTCGTCTGGGTTCCATATTTTGTCCTTTATGGACGCTTACTCTGGTTACAACCAAATCCCACTACATCCTGGCGACAAGGAGAAAACTGCATTTATTGCAGAGAAAGCAAATTACTGCTACAACGTCATGCCATTCGGGCTAAAGAACTCGGGAGCCACGTATCAAAGGATGATGAATCAGGTTTTCTCGGATCAGCTGGGCAAAAATTTGGAGGTGTATATTGATGACATGATCGTCAAGTCAGCCGGCATGGCAACACATATTCAAGACTTGGAGCAAACATTTAGTAAATTACGACAGCACCGCATCCGTTTGAATCCAGCAAAATGTGCTTTTGGAGTTTTTGCAGGAAAATTTCTGGGCTTCATGCTAACACACCGGGGTATAGAAGCCAACCCGGATAAGTGTGGAGCCGTATTGCAGATGACTGCCCCAAAAAATAAGAAAGAAATACAGCAGTTGACTGGAAGGCTGGCTTCTCTCACCCGTTTCTTACCCCGGTCAGCGGAAACAGCTCTTCCATTCTTTAAACTACTACGAAAGGAGGTGCAGTACGGATGGAATGCAGATTGCGAAGTTGCTTTCCAGGAAATTAAGAAGAGGTTATCTTCCCCCCATATTGGCCAAACCCAAAGAACAAGAAACTTTAATCCTCTACTTATCAGTTGGGGAACTGGCTGTCAGCTCGGTTCTGGTACGAGAAGACGACGAAGGCCAACAACCGATCTACTTTGTAAGCCGGCTCTTGCAGGGAGCCGAACTACGGTATCAGCGGTTGGAAAAGATAGCTTTTGCACTCCTCACCTCAACTCGCCGACTTCGGGCATACTTCCAGGCCCACAAGATCCTGGTTCGGTCAGATTTCCCAATCCGACAGGTATTGCATAAGCCCGACTTAGCAGGCAGGATGATGAGCTGGGTCATAGAATTATCCGCGTTCGATATAACATTTGAGAACCGCAAAGCGATCAAATCGCAAGCTCTGGCCGACTTTGTCCGAGAACTAACCTCGGCACCGCATATCTCTTCTGACGATCCGGATAAATGGACCATATACGTGGATGGATCCTCCAATTCAAAAGGAAGTGGGGCCGGAGTCATAATAGAAAGTCCAGATGGAATGGCAGTGGAATATTCCATGAAAATGGATTTCGAGACCTCGAACAATCAGGCGGAGTATGAAGCTTTCATAGCCGGCCTCCTTCAGGCTAAGGAGCTTGGAGCTCAGAAAATCAGAATTTGTAGTGACTCCCAGCTGGTCACTTCACAGGTCGAAGGTAATTACCAGGCAAAGGGACCCCTGTTGGTAAAATATCTGGAACACGTCAAGCAGATAATTGCACATTTTGAGGAAGTGGAAATCAGCCACATCCCAAGAAACGCAAACAACAGGGCGGATATATTATCCAAGCTCGCCAGTACAAAAGGATGGGGCAATTACAGAACCGTAATAGAGCAGAATATTCCCGAGCCGACCTGCATGATGCACATCTCACAGATAGAAGATTGGCGTAGCAATCTCATTGCATACCTTGAAAGGGGTGCTCTGCCCGAAGAAAAAGCAACAGCCAAAAAACTCATCTGGGATGCAGCGTCATATACCATGCTTGAAGGGCAATTATATAAAAAGGGGATCTCAACTCCCCTGCTTAAATGTGTCAACTCGGATAGAGCACAATACGTTCTATCCGAGATACATGAAGGGATTAACGGCCAACACGTCGGCGGGAAAGCCTTAGCTCGGAAGGCACTTCGTGCCGGCTACTTCTGGCCGTCCATGGCGAAAGATGCGAAGGATCATGTACAGCGGTGTGACGAATGCCAAAGGCATGGTAAAAACCTTTTGGCTCCACCTGAGGAGCTGAATTTTATCACGGCTCCATGGCCATTCTACAAATGGGGAATGGACATTTTGGGCCCGTTTACTGCAGCAGAGGGTCAGCTTAAGTGGTTGATAGTCGCAGTTGATTACTTCACCAAATGGATTGAAGCTGAGCCAATTGCTTCCATTACCTCGGCCCGCATACAGCGTTTCTTAGAGAGAAACGTAATATGCCGTTTTGGATCTATCTCAACATTTTCCCCCAACCAAACACACCCTTATGAACTCTCACCATGGCATTTGCTCCGTGTCTCTAGTCGGTCGCTTATCTTTGGAAGAAGATCTACTTTATTGTCCAAAGTAGGAGCTTTACCCTGTTTACCACATGACGAGGTATACTGGTGTTGCAATATTAACTGCATGCATGAAGCTTGTTTGGAGGATGGAAGTCCTAAGTTTCCTCTCGTCCAACTCAATTGACTCTTGCTTGCTTAGAAAAATTGATGTTTGAATGGTTTTGTGCTTTGAGAACTTGAAATCAATTCTATTCTGCTCTCTTCTGCAGAATAATTGGCACTTATACCCTTTCTTTATGTTGAACATGCTAGAATATGTTAAAATGACACCTTCAATGACAAAAAAAAATTAAATATTATTTTTTTAATAAATAATTATGTAAATGTAGTCGTTTTGAAACTGTTTACATAGGTATAGCAATCAAACACGCCTCACAGGGGCGTGACCGATTGGAAAGAGACACTCTCCATTGGGGCGTGACTGAGGAGAGAGACACTTCCCTTTGGGGCATGTTTCACCATGTATTGTCACGTGGCACAAAAGTCAACAGTTTGACTGTAAAACTTTAGATGTCTATAACTTTTGACTCCGGTGTCCGAATTAGGTAAATTTTTTTATTCCACATAACTTTTCAATATCTACGTAATGACACCGCATTTGACATATTTTGTCTCTCACAAAACAATTTGAATTTACAACAATGATACCATAAGAAAGTTTAAATCCAAATTAATAAACAGAAAATCATTGTTATGATTAGAAACATTCATAGTAAATATTCTTATTATTATAGTAAAAATACATAAAAACGACATAATTTTATTAAAAATGACATAACTTTGTGTCATTTAAAATAATAAAAATTATCCACACCTTAATAGTTTTATCAAAACATTCATGGTATCTCACGAAAGAAAAGAAAAAATAATAATAAAAATAACAATACCATATCGTTTATATTTTAAAACAAGGGTTCGCTTTTTCTCAAGTGAATGTAGATAACTTATCTACAGTGAGCTCAAAATGACGTCATTTTGAGGCTGAAATCAATGTATTTTTATAATTATAATTTATTTCAGAGTTATAATAGTCTTTCTCATTATAATTTTTTAATTTTCCAACCCAAAATGACGTCGTTTTAGGAGTGAATGTAGATAACTTATCTACATTCAATGTAGAAACATTAAAGCCTTAAAACAAAGACAAGAAAAAATAATAATTATCCCCACCTTAATATTCACTTTTATCGTTCTTTGTTAATAAAGTTTCGTTACTCTTAACTTTTTTTCTTTATCTACTTTTCTTTTAATTGAGTTTCCAAAAAAATTCGCAAGACTCCCATCTTTTATTCCCTCTCTCTTATTTCTCTCAACAATAGAGTTTTTTTTTTTTTTGATAAGGTGGATAAAACACACCACAACACAAAATAAATAACTGAAACTTGTGCATTTATTTAAACCATTCACTTCGCCAAAACGCGTTACATTCTAAAAAATAATTGCAAGTTACGCGGTACTGCACCAACCGCTTGTTGAGGGAGAAGAAAGAAAATGTTTAACTGATATATAAGGGTACTGCACCGACCTATATTTTGTTGTTGTTATTAAACATGGGTAAAATATCACGTGAAAGTACTATCAGTTCTTTTTCTTTCATTGTAAACAGTGTACAAAAATAAATAAATGAGATTTGACAAGTCGCATTCTTCTTTGTCATATAAAGCTAAAGTTGGTCGTGGAATTTATGGCCACTGGTGGTCCTGAAATTAAATCCGGGTACAGAAGGTTGGTCATGTTTTTATCATGTGATTTGTATTTATAATATAAGATTTACATCTATTATGTCACATGACACCAAAAACATTTCTATACACAACATTCTGTGGGGCTCACACATTCTAAAGTAAAAAAAAAAAAAATTAATGCACGTAAAACGAATCTCTATAATATTACACAATCATTTTTCCTACAACATAATTCTTATAAAATCTTATAATTTAATATGAAAATAAAAATGTTTTATAAAAAATAATATATATATATATATATATATATATATATATATATATATATATATATATATTCTACATACACAATATTTTATAGGGTTTATATTTTTTGAAGAGAAAAAAATTAAGACACAAAAAATGAATCTCTATAATATGACAGAATCATTTTTCTTAGTACATAAATCCTATAAAACTCTTTTATTATTAGTAGTTACTTCTTTATATTTTTCAAGGTTAAAACGAAAGTTATGTTATTGGAAAACATAAACAATGTATCAGCCGGATAAATTTTTTCTTTCCTGTAAGAGGACCGTCGTTTAACCCATTTTTCAAATGCCGAGTGTTAATGAATTATGAATGTTACATTTTTTATAAAGTCCTTATTCTAGAACTAGTTATTATTTTTGTGTATAAGGAAATTTCAGTTCTGACATCTCTGAAAAATAACCAAATTTCATTGTGACATGCATTTAAATCTAAAATTATAAATTATATCTGACATGAGCATTTGAAATGCGATGGTTCCATTTATCTTATATAAATACAAAGGGCTCGTTTGAGAAAAATATATTATGCTCCATCCCACTATTTATTTAATGACTACTTATTTATAAATGAATTTTTTTTATCATTTTTATCCCTTTTTTTTATTTTTTCATATTTAATCTCTCCTTTTTTTTTTCTATTTTGGGAGTAATCACCATACCCCTCCACTAAAAACTCTCACCCCCATTTGGTTGTGTTTTGAAGTAACTGGGATTTAGAAAGAAGTTAATCCGATGTCAGGGGAGCAATTAATGTGTTCCGTAGCGGATGCAGAATGTGTCACCAATCTGGAGAGAATTTATTGTGGGGCGGGACCACATTTTTTAGGTGGTTCATTAGGGGCGGTTTGTATAGGAGAAATTTTTGTAAATCCTGGAAACAATTATTACTGAAATGCAATGAGGAATATATATTTTCCGGAATGTTAGTAAAAGTTGTTTGGTATGATAAAATTTCCCCGGGAATCTATGATTAATTTTATTGAATGTATGTTTGGTTGGTTGTGAAATATTAAAGGGAAAGTGATCTTATTTTACGAAACTAACCTCAGCTTTAAGTTTTGTTTGAAATTTATGTTGTGCTAAATAAAACGAAAAGGGTTTCAGTACATAAGACCCACTTTTGAAATAAGGTGGTCGACATCTCTGGTTTGAGTGCGAACCTATGGTTTCCCGGAGGCCGCGTTTGGAGAGTCATCGTCGAAAAGCCAAAAGCAAACTATCAGGTATAGTCCTCTGTTCCAGTCGTGTGCAAGCTGTGCTGCTTCCAAGTTTTCGTTCGAACAATGTATGCTTCTTGTGGAATCAATTACCGTGATATGTAGGAACCAAATATTATTTTGATTTTAATTCCTTCCACCTTGCTGGAAAAGGCAGCTGATATTGATGTAGGGCTCTCTTCAAGAATCCTTGTTTTTCTATTACTACATGTGCTAATTTACCAAAACAGAATTGAAGTGCAACTGGTACTTTAATGGATTTTGTTTTGTTTTCCTTCGTATTCACCACCTTAACAAGTTGAAATTTTGCTAACAACATTTTACAGCATATTAGCCACTTGAGCAGATCTAATCAAACTATCCCACATTTTGTTAAGTTGTCTTTTTTTTTACCAATATTTTAAGTCTTTCTATGCATCATTGAATCTGCTAAATCCATTCAGAACCTTGGCCATGATTTGCTCTTTGGTGTATCACTTTTTTTATTGTGAAGTAGAATGTTATACTAGAGACACGATGTCTTTCTAATGTGTATAAGGGATACAAAAAGAAAATTGACAAGCCAGTTAACTTGAAATGATTAGACCTGGCATGAGTTTTGTGGTACTTTATGAAGTTGCTGAAGTAATGGCTGAGGTTTTTAATCTGATCTGTTCACTTCTGAGTAAAGTATACTTATGCATGTACCCAAAAAAAAGTATACTTATATGTCATCTTGAAAAAGGATTTCTTTAGGAATTGAAATGTTTATATAGCTAGTTATAGTTATATTCTTGTGTTAGGCTCGCATGTTTACTGAATTTAACAGAAACGGAAGTAGGGGAATATAGAAGTAGGGGCAGAAGACTAGTAAATAACTTTGCCTTGTGGCGAAGTGTTACAGCTCTGGATTTGAAGGTGAGTGATCTACAGTATTGGGATTAAGATAGATTGAGAGAAAGATAAAGATGATAGAAAGAATTGAGTTTCTTTGTTTATGTTTCCTTTCTATTCAAAGAGCATAGCTTTTCACAAGGATATTCTCCTGTCAGTGTCTTTATCATTTCCATCTTTTCTTTTCATATCTAAAAATGTGACTTCTGCCTAAAAAAAATGATAATCTTAATTAATCTTTTATTGTTACACCAATTAATCTTTCATAGCTACACGAAGAGAAAGGAAGCCCCTTATTTATATTTAGTGTCATAAAAGTAGACATGTATCAAAGGAAAAGAATGAGATTTTCCTGGTGTCGTATCAAAGGAAAAGAATGAGATTTTCCTGGTGTCTTATTTATATTTACAAGCTCTTGTTGGGCTAATTTTTCTTTGCAATGATATCAAAGGGTATTCTTTTCAAGATTTGTCAAGTGGCAGATTTCAACCAAAATAAAAGTTCCAAAATCTTTCTACAGGTTGGTTCCCAGATGAAGATGACTCCTGTTCTTGTTCATGGTGGACTCTCTTGGCAATCATTCAATGAAGAAATAGCCTCTATTGTGGATAGCTCCTTCATCATGACTTGTCTGTTGGAGCAGTTAAATACCACAAGAGATTTATCTGACTACTTGTGGTACTCCACGGAGTGAGTGGCATCGAACTATGCAGATTGCTTCTTTTTGGTTCTCTTACAACCCTTGGCTAGGAAAATTATAAGCAACTTGTGATATTAAGACCTTGTTTTTGTTGACAAACAGTTGATTACCATTGCAGATTAGTTCTGCCAGAGCAGTTAACCGGAGTGAAGAGTTCTCCCTAACTAAGAGTTGTTCCCTGGAGTGTGCTATACAAGAGATTATTTTGCAGTCCTTGGTCATATCACAATCAAGGTTGCTGACTATGAACCAAATTTGCCCAATAATGATGCCAAGTTACCAAGACAATGGGATCCTTGGACGATGGCTGGTGTGCTCGATACATGCTATGAGCATAAAGTAGTTATAGTGGTGGTGAGAGTGATGAGGGGGTGTGAAGAAATTATGTATCCACTTGGGGTCAATGGAGTCCCTGTGGTTTTTTTACTTTGTGGTCAAAGGAGTCTGTATTTGCTGAATGGTTTTACTGATAGTAGTGAGTCTGTTATCTGTCACGATGGTGAGAGGTTGGAGTCTATTAATTTCTAACTGATTGTAATTAGAAGATGGTGGCTTTTTTTAGTTCATCATGATTAATAAAATAGAGAATTTATGAGACTCCTGATTCACTCTTATTTTTGTATGAACCTGTTTAATTATATTCATGTAATAAAAATGGCACTATGATAAATGGAACAAGAACTGTCTTAATTGATAATGTAATAAATTTAGTGTTGTGACATTCAAAGTAAACAAATCTCACAGGGACCAATAACTCACGAAGTAGCTTTCAAGCTAACATATGTTTCATACAATATAATCTGTTTCATTGCAAATGATTGAATCTTTTCCTTCTACTTCTTCAGCCTTTCTCCTATCTTTCATTTTATTCTCTTATGTTTCTTCTATTAATGATGCACGAGCCGCATACACAGCACATGACAGCATGCAGCTAGAATCTGTCAAAGCAGTTCTGGAAGTGTACATGGAATCAAAAAAGCACTCTGTTTATTTCATCATGATTAGCAATACGTACTTAGTCCAGAACAGGGACATAACATAACA
>JAVKPL010003543.1:0-19966 GCA_032173675.1 Gastrolobium villosum
ATTATTAAAATAATATTAATCATTTTCTAATTAAACATATACTTATTAGATCCTATAATTCTTATCATAAATTATTAAATGACTTGCTTGGCATGAGGTAAATTTGACTTTAACATCATGTTTCCAACATGATTTACTTATTAATATCCATATAAAAGACTTATCTAATTCATACTTACAATACTTTTTTTTTAAAGAGCTTATTTAATTTAATATTCATATGGCATTTTAAAATCTTAAAGGTATGGGTTGTTATAGTCCCTACATTGTATCTCTATACAAGTAGATGATGTCAAACTAGTCTTATTGAGATCACCAATGCTATGTCTCATTGATTCAAGACTAGGAACATGTTTCAAGCAATAGACATGTAGTGTCCTCGAGTTCTCATGATCATGATCCCTGTAAGACCCTGTGTGCACTTGGTGTATTATATCATTAGAATGGAAGTAAGCGCAGCTAATTAACCAAAAGAAATGTGGAAGCGATTGTAATTAATTTCTAATTAAACATTTATATAAGACTTTATCTTCCTAGGTGTTGCAATTCCATAATTAGTTTTGTACTTGCCCTTCTTCATAATTACCATTTATTATTCACTTATGATATCAAATTATATTGGATTTATTTGCCTAAATTATCTTAATAGTTCTTAAATTATTTTTCAAGGCACCACACTTCGTAGAGATAGATTTAAGCATTCCATATTTAAATTTCATAAGGTTTATATGTATTTCATTTAGAATGTTTATTTTTACCTCTGTTTGCCCAGAATATCCGGATATATGTAGGGGTCATATCCGAATATGCCATATTCGGATACCTGATATCTGAATATTAGATCACCATTATTCGGATATTCCATAATAGTGGCGAAATGGAATATCTCTCTTTGAGCTAAGGGTTTAGAATTCAACCCCTTGCCCCATATCATTTCATCTTGTACTTAGTTGTAATAGCCCGTTGTATACCGATATTGTTAACATTGATTATGATATTAAGCGCAGTTACAATCACAACAATTCATTTATAAAAATGCGAGTAAACTTTTTCCTTTTATTACGCGAGCATTTAAAACAATAATAAAGCGCAATAAATAAAAGTTGTGACCATAATTGAAAACTAAATGCAGAATAATTATAACAATTGCCTAGATCTCATATTATACTCCTCTCAAGTCACTAAGGGGTTCCCATAAACCCATTTAGCCAAAATATCACTTTTACATTTTCTACCTATCCGAACATGGTTCGATATTCTGGATACTACGGAAAATTCACATGTCGTGCACCTCTCATATTTTACTATGTTATTTTAGACTTAATTATCTTTCCAACAAGCTATCACAAGCTCCAAAGAGTTCTCATTTGCTCCGAATATCACCGTTTGAAGTTGGAGAAGCAAATCCGCCGGCCAACCTCAAACAGGGCTCCAAACAGCCCTCACACTTTGCAAGATTCCGGACAAACCATTCTACCAATAACTCTCAAATTTTTATATAGCAAACTAGACACATCCAGCTTAAACTTGACATATCATACACCTAATTTGACCAAGAAATTAAGCGGTAATAATTTTCCCAAAAACTGACAGTGACAGCCCCATGTGCAAGGGAGTTTTGGGCAGTCTGTGTTCACTGGCTTCTATATGGCAGCATACTACTCCTATGGCTATCAAATTTTGTCACAAGGTATTTGAAATTTTAAGCTTTACAATGGTGTATGGAAATTTCCTATTGGACTTTTGTGGAGGGAGATATGCTCTCCCAAAGTTCACCCAAAAACTGCCAGTTTATAGAAAATTCGCCAGTCTCCTTTATTTTTCCAACATATCCCACTTTTAAAAGTGTGTTATCTATCCTCAATTTGTACCTAATAAACATGGGTGGCACTCAATGACCAACAATGCTTGGTGCTCTTACAACCCTTCACAATTTATATCAAAAACTTACTTTACAACTCATTGGTTACATTATCAAATCTTAAACAATTTCAATCACATTAGTTCCATTCATTCTTTTGGCATAAAAAATAAATTATATTCTAGAATAGGCCTATTGCCCTTTCATCACAAAGCATGCTTCAATATTATACAAAGTCTCAATATTACAAATTAAAACTTCTCCAATGAAACATAATACAATTTACAACTTTAATTACAATATGATAATTCCTCGAATGAACATGATAAATCATAACTAAACTTAGCCAAAACGTAACATGAACTGTAACAGCCCGTTGTACACCAGTATTGTTAACATTAATTATGATATTAAGCGCAGTTACAATCACATCAATTCATTTATAAAAATGCTAGTAAACTTTTTCTGTTTATTACGCGAGTATTTAAAACCGTAAAAAGCGTAATAAATAAAAGCTGTGATCATAAATATAAAATCTTTGTGGAATACGTGTTTTAACTATTTTCATAACTCATTTAACTTATTACAAGTCACTAAGGGGTCCCCATAAACCCACTTAGCTAATTTCTCAATGTTACGTTTTCTACCTATCCGAACATGGTTCGGTATATTCCTTCATACTCTCTCCATTTTCTTCGTGTTCGTCTCATCTTATATTATCTTTTACGGGACTTAATTACCTTTCTAATGAGCCATCACATGAGTCATTTCGATCTCGTTTGCTCCGGACATCGCCGTTTGAAGTTGGACAAGCATAGCTACCAGCCAACCCCAACACAGCTCTAGACCACTCCCACTCCGCGAATTACTGCAGACTATCCACTAAGTCAATTGCTCTCAAATTTTTATACAGAAAACTAGACACCTCAAGTTCAATTTGATATATCATACACCTAATCTGACTCACGAACGAAGCGGGAATAAAATCCCCAAAATCAGTCCAGAACAGCCCCCAAGTGCAGGGCAAGACAGGGCAGTCACGTGTACTGGATTCCACAGGGCTGCGTGCAACCCAAAAAATTCTCATATTTTAACACTATGTAGGGGATGTCTAAAGATTTAAAATGGCGTATGGAACGTCCCTATCGGACCTCTGTGGAGGGAGATATGCTCTCCCGAAGTTCGTCTAAAATCTGCCGATTCTAAAGAAAATTCGCCAGAGTTTCCTTTGTTTTAGCAAAAATCCCCAAATTGCAAATGTTCACTAGTACCTCAAATGTACCTAACCAAAAATAACATCAATATTGTGCATTTTTCACACACTTCCCACCATAAGTGGCATATGCAATTATATATAACACTCCTCAATCCACTCGACCAGTAAAACCAAGCTATCAACATTTTGGTAACTAATTGCAATTCCAGTTTCCAGCTATTATTACACATTCGTACTTGACTCCATTACAATTTACCTTTTATTAGGGCTAATAAGTCACCGTTTTAACCTGAACTCTTGATCATCACTAGCCTTACTAGAAGGGTACTTACTCAATTTGTCAACATTAAATCACGTTATTATCTCTTTTATCATAAGGCGAGAATTCCAACTAACTTACTACCTCACTTAGAGCCAAAAAGTAGTTCATCAGACTTACTTTACACACACCATAGTGCGCTTCAATATCACATTTCAAAACTCTTATACCCTATACCTCACATCTTACATCCAAATTTGACATACTATTGTCCACTTACCAGTATATGACCTCACATTTTGCGTTAATCACATGGCAAAACTCTCCCAATACAATGGGTAACAACATTCTCAGGTTTAACCCCTCAAGCTCTTGCTGTCCTAAGGGCCCCAAATGTAATGACCCATCGATTAGAGGATCCACCCATATGATCCATGCCGTAATGATAACCTACCACCAGCTGACCCTATTCTAGGAGCATCCCTCCAAATGTTTCTTCTTTGTGCATTTATATCAAACCTCTCTACTGTACTAATAGTCACATCAATACGGAACACTTCATCATCTCACATTACTCATATAAGATAATAATAATTTCCGGGAACATACCCCACACGGAGATAACCATACACTCCGGGCACATAAGCCACACAGAGCTATCCATAATCTCACGTCGTACAACATGCACCCAGTGCACAGAGGAATTTATATTCATAATACATCTGTATATAACAGCCAACGTGTACCCAGTACACATCAAATTACATATTGACCCAGTCCATTTAGTGTCTATATCATACCCTATATAACGGCAAAACAGTTTTGTATAACCACATGGGGTTGCCCCCATAATCATAGTAGTAGTATAATAATCATATCACATATACTTATGGTGCACTGTTTCTTCCTGGATTATTCTTCTCAAGGATTGCTTACTCTTTGACTTTGACTACTCACCTGGCATAGTTCATAACATAATCCCTACTCCATGAATCCTACACTTTTCTCAAAGTTTTGTACACATCTCACATCTCTTAATATAAGTATCATATTTCCCACATACACTTCCCATCACACAGGGACCTTCTAAACCTTTCCGTCCAATCACAGAGAACTCACTTCACCTCAGTCCTTGCACTGAAAATTCACATTAGTAAAGGCATTGAAATTCTACCTCAGTCCTTGCACTGAAAATTTCCATTAGTCTTTGCACTAAAACTACACGTCAGTCCTTGCACTGACACTTACACGTCAGTCCTTGCATTGACAATTATACCTCAGCTCATTAACTAATCTTATCATTTTCGTTTTGACATTACACCTTAGCTCTTTTGCTAAACACATAATTTCATACTCTATGCACATTTTATACATCAGTTCTTTCGCTAACCACTTAATTTCACACTTTATTGTAACTTAGTTCATACACTAATCACATGATTTCACCTTAGGTTGTATCTTAGCTCATTCTCTAATCATACCATCTCACCTTATTGTTATACAACAATAACCCACAAACTCATGCCATCGTTCTAATCCATTGCCTGCTACGGCACACATAAACCTATGCTCAATATTATAGAGCAATCCATCAATTTTCCTGATCACTTCCACCCTTAGTGGTTGTAGAATATTCATTACCTTGAAAATACCTCTACTCCGTCCATCAATCCATATCAAATACCAGTAATTTCACAAGCACACTACTATTAGTAGTATATATATATATATATACAGATCACTAGATCATAATTTGTTTACAATTCTCCTTACTATCTTACATATGATTATACAATTCAACAGTCCTATTCACTTATCACTGACACGTCTGCCAATTTGAATCGGCATCCATTAACTACAATAGTTCCTTCACGGTACATTTATCTCATGTCACCCATGGAGATTTTCTCAACTTTTTCCTTCTACACATACTACGTAATTACTTCATCTCACCTATGTTTACTCAACACTAACTCCTTATGGATTTCAATCCCATATTTCAATATCTCTCACATTAGCAATTTACCAGCATCATAATTTCAGTGGTCAAATCCCATAGGATTAATCATAAAATATTCTATTTATTTGTCTACATGAACCATCCCAATTCATTCAAGTGTACACCATCTGTCCCGGTCTCATCACTTCTAATCAAACATAACATATTTAACTCATATCTAAGCATATATGTTCTCATTTCTCAATAATCCCTCAAGTTCTAAATCTCTCACTTTAATGAAGTCTATTCACCAAGTCCACTTGTACATAATTGTTCTACTATACTACACATATACTTGGAAGTTTCACCAATACCATCTTCATACTATGGACTCATCTCAATTATATATTTATTATTCATAGTACTACAAGATTCACCTATGCTAATACCGTACATATGATAGATTCGTTTACAATTTTTACTTATAATACAAATTTTTAGTCTTCACCAAAAAGGTCCGACAACACATTTAAGTCTGTTGTCCTTAAGTCCTCTAATATTCATATTTTGCTTACTGCCATCTCTTCTTGTCCATGGAGCAGTTAACACTGCAGCCACAACATCAGGCTAAAGACTCATATTCGGTACTTCAAGGTTGCCACGCAGGCTTCTTACGATGACCACACATGTAACACAAAGGAATGGGCTGATCAGACCCACACTAAGGAATCACATATGCAGCAATCGATAAGAATCTACATACAACTATGCAGCACATAACACATCTATACATGATTAGAGTTCCCTTACAAAACCACTCTGATACCATAAAATGTAACAGCCCGTTATACACCGATATTGTTAACATTAATTATGATATTAAGCGCAGTTACAATCACAGCAATTCATTTATAAAAATGCGAGTAAACTTTTTCCATTTATTACGCGAGCATTTAAAACCGTAAAAAGCGTAATAAATAAAAGCTGTGATCATAACTATAAACTCTTTGCAGAATACGTGTTTTAACTACTTCATAACTCATTTAACTTATTACAAGTCACTAAGGGATCCCCATAAACCCACTTAGCTAATTTCTCAATGTTACATGAACAAAGATGACAATATGACTAGTCCTAGCTCAATATAATGTTCATATCTTAAGTCTAGCCTAGGCCTAATGGCCACAAAATGCAAAATGACACTAAACTATCATGCTCATCCTACGGGCTTCTTGCCCGCCGCTCCAGCCCTGCTGCTACTGCTTGAAATAAAATCCCCAAAATGGGGTGAGATATATGAATATATCTCAGTAACCCAAAGGTTCTGGAGATTATTCCGCTCAATGGCTCACTTCGATGCATATCAATAATATAATACAACATTCCAAAACGGGATAAAGCAAGGGATTTAGTGAAGTAGAGAAGCATAGGGAAAAAAATACGATGAAGCTGGAATAGTCAAATCCAATACCACGCAACATCCGGCCTATTGGCCTCGGCATATAGCCTACGGGTTCCAATCCAAGGAAGTGTTCCCAGAACATCAACCAAGGCACCCTCCATCCATATACACCCGAGACTTCCTAGTGTGCTCATCTATGGATGACACACCACGACCCCAGGTCAACTGGAACTCCCTCATGGAGACTTATCCAGTGGAAGTCCGTAACACCCGAAGGTAAACTGTCTACTGGCCAGAGACACAGTACATCCTATGTACCACTATACATACAATAATGCATGAACATGTTATACTACATTACCAATACACACCTCCAACCACTACCCTCAAGGGGCATGGTGGAGCACACACGAGGATCAAACCCCAGTACCAAGGGATTACGTGATTAATCTCCTTCACTTGACAGTTCCAATTTAATTCGTTACCGAGCTTGGTACCACAAGAAATGCCTACACATAGGACATTACCATTTCAATTTTTAACCAACCCACAACATATACATGCTCATTAAACATCCATCCATATAATTATGACAACTTACCAAAATCCCTTTGGTTAAGGACCAAAGGCAACCCACCAAGCTCAAAGCTCCAAGTTCCCTTCCGTGGGAGGCAACCTACAATGATCACACAAGGATCATCAATACAAGGTGCAATCATCAAGATAACAAAGCACCAAAATCCACCCTCCCAACATGCATAGGTTCGGCCAAATGGCCTCAAATACCAAGTCATGTTCTAAATTTTATTAAAAGATCCCAATGGTTTCCTAAGCTCTCCATAACTCCAATTTAAACCCTTAATTCAATTCAATAACATCAAAACCCCATTTTCCTAAATTTACCTCATTTAGGCCGAAATGCACACACATACACATCCAATTATTTTTCTTCCAATTCAACTACCTCACACCAACACACATCCTATTTAAACTTAGCTTCAAGCCTCAAAATACCAATTGCATGAATTTTACATCATCCAACCTTATATCTCCCCACATGGCGGAAATCTACATGGAAGCATACTCAAGGGTTTTCAATTCAATTCAACTCTCCCACACATCATACAATCATATACTTAACTCATACAAATATTCCACGACTCAATTACACAATCCTACAACATATCAATTCCACAAAGTCATGAATATCAACATCAAAATTGCCTAAGTTACCAATATTTTTCACAAATAATTTTTATGAGCTCAATCACTATAAAACATCATTATAAGCCACTTTTATCAAATACACATTTTCAATTTCAGCTCTCTAACCATATCAATCCAAGCATGCAAGCCCTAGGTCATCAAATTTAAATCCAATGATTCAACCAATCAAATGTGTTGAAACTTACCCACAAGCAAGAGCAGGACTCCTCCACACAATACCCAAGCATTGTCTCGATCAAGGGCTAGCTATAGAGGTGGGGACACGGTTGTAAATGAGGATCCCCAGGATATGACCATCCAGACAATATAAAATTTCTGTTTTGGTTTTTGCCAAATTTGGTTTATACATGGGTTATCCCATGAATGTTTCAATTCTCTATTTAAACAATGACTAATTTATCTATGATTCAATATGTCGCGATCTGTTATGTCGCTTTTTTAAACGTATTAGTTTATTTTTCCTTTCATAATGTATCTTTATGACTGCATATTATGCATACTACACGAGATGAGTATTGATCTATCCTGGTATTTATATATCAAGGTATCCACCTTCACAAATAATTTTAAAGCTCGTAAAGGAGTATCAAATTAAAACAACGTATATTCATTATACCTTGTCATCATGTGACGTTTTCGTCGTAATAAAAGGGAGTTGCTGACCTGGCAATGTCAAAAAGCTTATGACCTTTGAGGGTTGTTACCCTCCTCATCCTTCTTCTCTACTTTGATGTAGATGTTTCTTCCTTTCACTTCTTCATGGAACTTGTTCGTGCGTTGGAGGAAGTTTTAACCAGTTAAGGCTTTACCTTCCTTTAAACTTGGAGGAAGTTTTAACCAGTTAAGGTTTTAACTTCTTCCTTTCAATTTCTTCATCGCGCTTCAACTTGGAGAAAGTTTAAACCAATTAAGGTTTTAACTTCTTCCTTTTAATTTCTTCATCGCGCTTCAACTTGGAGGAAGTTTTAACCAGTTAAGACTTTACCTTCCCCCTATTTCTTTGAAGGAAGTGTGTGTTATGCGCGATGAATGTAATAAACATGTATAAATCTACAAGCTTTATTTAAATAACAAGTAAAACATGCGCGATGAATCAGCAAGCTTTATTTTTGATGAACAAGAAATACATATATTAATCTGAAGAAAGGACTTAACTATAAAATATTTTAAGTTTATCTGCATTCCATTTACATGGAATGGTGTGTCCGGATAACGTCTCAATGACGTATGTGCCTTTCTCAGTCTTGCTCTGGACGCGATATGGCCCTTCCCAATTTGCGGCCAATTTACCTTGTCGCGCATTTTTGTTCCCAATATCTGCTCTTCGTAGGACTAAGAGCCTGTTTGGATCCTCTTATTTTTAAGCTAGAAGCTGCTTATAAGTATAAGTTAGGTCAAACAGGCTTTGGAAGAAGCTCTTATAGTAAAAAGCTCTTTTTTATAATGAAGAAAAATGCTGAAAATTAAAAGATCCTAAGAGGAGCTTTTTTGTAAGCTCTTGTCTGCTTTTCTTGAATTGTGTGCTTTTTTTTAAAATGAAGAGTTATAAAGATAGAGAGAGATAATTTTCTTGAAACATGTGCTTTTAAATAATTTTTAAGCTAAATTTTTTATGTAATTACCAAACAGCTTTTAGCTTCTTTTTTAAGCTCTTTTTTTAGCTTTAGCTTATAAATAGCTTCTAGCTTAAAAAAGAAAGGGTCCAAACAGGCTCAAATTCTCCCACGTTGAAACTTCGTTTAATGACTTTAGAGTTATAACGCGCTGCTATTCTTTGTTTCAATGCTTCCTCTTTGACATAGGCCATTTCGCGCATTTCATTGATTGCATCTAAGTCGTGCAATAATGCATGAGAATTGCCTTCTTCAGTTTCATACATCTTTCTCCAAGATGGTTCTCCGATTTCGACTGGAATCATGGCTTCGCTCCCATAAACCATACGAAATGGAGTATCACCAGTAGTTGAATGTGGAGTGGTTCTGAGCCTCATAATACACAGTCCAACTGCTCCGACCATTCTCCTTTAGCTGTTTCCAATCTTCTCTCCGATCCTCATTTTAAGACTCCGTGCGCGGCTTCAGCTAAACCATTTGTTTGTGGATGCTCAACAGATGTGTATCTGTGTTTGATGTGCAAATCTTGCAAGATTTGGTTGAATTTTTTGTCCACGAACTATGTGCCATTATCGTTTATAATGGTATTAGGGACACTGAATCTGCAAATGATCTTGCGATAAAAGAATCGGCGGATCTTGTTGGCTGATGTTGTGGCTAAGGCCTCAGCCTCAATCCATTTGGTGAAATTGTCAATTGCGACTATTAGCCATTTTAACCCCCCTACCGCAATTGGAAACGGTCCTAAGATATCCATACCCCACTGGTAAAACGGCCATGGGGATATGAGGGAAGATAACTCCTCAACAGACATTACAAGTGTAGGACTAATTCTCCCACGTTGAATCTTTGTTTAATGACTTTAGAGTTATAATGCGCTGCTATTCTTTGTTTCAATGCTGCCTCTTTGACATGGGCCATTTTGCGTATTTCATTGATTGCATCTAAGTTGTGCAATAATGCCTGAGAATTGCCCTCTTCAATTTTATACATCTTTCTCCAAGATGGTTCTCCAATTTCGACTAGAATCATGGCCTCGATCCCATAAACCATGTGAAATGGAGTCTCACAGTAGTTGAATGTGGAGTGGTTCTGTAGCCTCATAATACACAGTCCAACTGCTCCAGCCATTCTCCTTTAGCTGCTTCCGATCTTCTCTCCAATCCTCATTTTAAGACTCTGTTCACGGCTTCAGCTAAACCGTTTGTTTGTGGATGTTCAACATATGTGTACTCAGTCCTTCAGATAGCCAACCTCCAAGCTTCCAAGTGCTTGGAAATCTTACAATCCATTAAGCTTTTCGGGTGCTTAAAACAACCTTATAACCACTAAACTTTAGGGGTGTTTAGAAACCTTTAAACCATGTTTCGTTAAGAAACGAATGAGTTATGGCCGTCGCAAAACTGGCCAAAATCTGTCAGTATATTTATAAATCTGAATAGTATTCCTTCTATCTAAAACTGGAATTGACTTGCAGCCCGAAAAATTTCCATATTTTAGGACGTGAAAGTAGACATTCTAAGCTTTAATTTGACACCATACATGTCCTCTTTTGCTAAGGATTGAATGAGTTATGGGCTTTCTAAGTTAGTGCAACATTCTTCAAGACAAATCAACTCTTTTTATTCTGACAATGCCTCTCTATAGCTAGCATACCAAGCCAATTTTCACCTCATAAATTCTCAAGCTTGTCCAATACATGATTACTTATATTTTAAATAACCTCAAGTCTCTTTGCTAAAGTTTCAATCATAATCTTACCATATTACCACTATCTCACATAACCACAATATCTGTCATAAGATCATTTTCTAAAACAAGCTATCAAAGTGTATTCCCGTATTTATCACGATTCTACAATCATCATATTGAAGAATGAGTGGGCCAAACCAATACTCAGTATCTAGCAATGCATAATCATGTCAAACATTAGGAACCACTAAGTAATTACCTTCCTCGAACTTTAATATTAGGGTTTTCCCTCTTGAAACTGCTCTGATACCATAAATGTAACACCCCGTCTATAGCCGGTTTGTTAACATGCATTATGGTATTAAGCGCAGCATAATTTATAAATAATTACGCAAGCTTTATTATAAAAGTGTCACTATTACCCTAGGTAACTATGTGAACTAACTGTTTCCTTTTTATTTTCCTTACATACCACCATTCATATTAATTATTTTATTCTATCTTTAACTATATATATATATATATATATATATATCAAAAATTGTCTAATAGAGTGGACCAAAAGTGGCTCAGTGCAAACATTAACATGATCTAACATTTTAAACATATATCATACAACTGTCTTAAAACTACACTTGCCTAACATAATCCACACATATGTATGTACATCTTTCAAAAACATATACAACTATACAACTGTGCATGATCATACATCATGCCACACAAAATAATATATACATATGCAACCATCCATGTACCAAATGTCCAAGTCCACAATAGCTGGGAACTCTAACTCGGGACGGGCCTCTTGCTCTGTGAGTGCCCTTCTCTTGCTGCTAAGTACTTGAAATATATTCCCAAAACAGGGTGAAATTAACCATCTCAGTAAACTCAGGGTTTATAGAGTAGTTCTCCACCCATGAATTTTCTTCCTGCATGAAAGACTAGTATACACATAGTATGAAATACATCATATATGTAAAGGCAATATGAACAATAATTAAATTTGTGAATTTAGTACACTCGGATCACACATGAACCTAGTCCATTTGGTGTCCATATACTACTTATCACTATCATATCACACGTTAACCTAGTCCATTTGGTGTCTGTATAAGGTCACTCATGAACCGAGTCCTTTGGTGCCTGTATAATACTTTGGATCACACGTGAACCTAGTGCACTTGGCATCCCTATAATCCTATTGGCCAATAAACAATCAATCAACTCATCTCATTCATTCTACCAATACGTAATTAAACCCCTAGTGCTTGTCCACTGGTCTTTTTCACCAATGATATAATGACTTTATATGAATAAAGTCATACTATGTTACTAATAAATCACTCAATCATCAATATATAAACCATAACTTACGTAGAAGCCAGTGGAACAATCAAAAGGGAGTAAAACCCCTAAATTATGAATTTACCTGTATATAAACTTTTTTCCAACCTTGCTTGTAATCCAAGAAATATTTCCTAACACACTGTATATACCAAGATCACCTATTCAAGTAAGAAATTGGTATCAACATTACACAAAATCATTCAATATTGACCTGATGGTCAAAACCCATATTAAAGCAAAGCTTTATATACTTATCCTATTCTTGATTAAACAAGAACTAGGGCTTCCAATGCTTGCTTAATCCCACACCTGATCTTCCAGTACTATATCTTTTGTTTCAAGCCTAGAATAAAACCAAAAAACCAATTGGGGTTTATTTCCAATATTCAAGTGACATGGTTTAAAACTTTAATAAACTTTCATGTCTTCAAACATCTATTTAAGTTGGTTTCTTTATACTTCCTCCATTACACCACATATATTTTCACATTTGATAAGCTAATTCATGCACAAACAAGTCATGACCAATTCTTCCACATATACAAGAAAACTCATATATTATGCATTCAACATGTTCAATAGATCACACTAGATTTTCATACCTTCATATTACTTGAAATATACTTAATTCTTGATTTCAATCAACCACTTGAATTTAGCACACTTCCCAAGTCCTTTTTCCATGTAATGACCGAATATACCATATACAAGGCCATCAAACATCCTCATTTTAAATGGCTATTCAATTAGCTTATTCAACACTAGTATAATCAAGGACTAATATCCATCATTCCATTCAACCAAACAATACTCCTAAGTACCATTCTCAATTTGTATAATTTCTCCAAATTAAAGATGCAGAAGTCTAGTTTCTTGTGTCCAAATTTAGAAATTTTCAGGGGGTGAAAAGTTTCCAGTTTTAATTGGAAGTTGCAGGCCTGTTTTCCTGAAGTTCGATTTGAATCAGTTGGCTTGCAATGAACGTATCTTGAGTTATACATATCCAATAGATGCGTATAATATATCATTGGGAAGTTAAAGATGTCTAGTTTATCATAGTTAAAGAAGAGAAGTAATGGTGGACTTACTTAATATCAGTTTTAAAAACAGTGAGGATAGTTTAGGGCAAAGAATGGTAATAGATTCTGTTGGCTAAACCCACTCCTGATGAGAAGTGGTGTCTTGTTTGACATTAAGAGGACCTTAGGGAGGTTAGTTTAACTCCTCTAGACCTGAATCAATGTCCCAATATAAATGACCATAAGTTATGGTTTGGTAAAAAAATTAAGTTCTATAAGTGGGATTCACTATTTCCAAATAGGCATTACCTCGAAAGTGAATGAAAATAGAAGTTGTAAAATTGAGAGGAATATATGACCTCTAGGATATGTGAAAAGAAGATGTGTATTGAAATGATAAAACACTGTATGATCTTATACACTAAAGTAATGTGTTTATGAAAAGGAGTCATGCGTTATTGATTGTCATGTGTTATGATCTATGAATCATCGACACTTCAAAAATCCTGACGTGTCGTGTCCAACACTTTCCGACACTCACTGACACTCCGACACTTCCCGACACTTCCCGACACTCTAATACTCGTTGCAAAGACTCAAAAAAGGTTCAAAGGTTATTTTGCATTGCATTTTGAGTTCCAACTATTAGATTCGATAGATTAAGATTGCGATTTTATTGAGTTTAAAATAAACATTTGGTATATATTATGTTTATTTGCAAAATGAATGGGTATTATAAGTTTAGCTTTATTTTTTTGTTAAATTATTGATCCCTGTATGTTCTTTGGCTTTGACCATTAGAACTAGGTTTATGAGTTTTCTAAGTGCACTAGGTGCACAATAGAGACAGCCCGAGTGTACTTAGTGCATAAGTGATTTTAGTGTATTGGATACACACTATGTCTCTTGGAAATTCCTAGCATATGAATTCTTTATGAATTCCATGCATATGAATTCTTTTGGGAATACCAGGAGGACACTTGTGTACTTGGTGCATAAGTGATCCAGGTATATAAGGGCTAGACTTTCATATATATATATATATATATATATATATATATATATATATATATATATATATATATATATAGAGATAGAGAGAGAGGTAGGATCCTTTAATACCGGTGTCACATTTGAAATTTGACACCTCATCTGAGAGTCGTTAGATCAAAAAAGACCAACGCCTCTAATTTGTAAGCATATAACACCGTCGATCTTTTTTGATCTAACGGCTCTCAGATGAGGTGTCAAATTTCAGTGTTAAAGGATCCTACCTCATATATATATATATATATATATATATATATATATATATATATATATATATATATAGCCAGGGAGACATGAATTGTTAGGATATTCAAGTGTTATGTGTAACACCCCGTTGTTAACCGGTGTGTTATCACCAAATATGATATTAAACGCAGTTACAATCACAGCGGTTCTTTTATAAAACACGGGTAAACTTTTTTCTTTTTAAAATCATTTTCTCCAATAAAATAACTGTGATTATAACCCAACACTTTATGCGGAGTGATTAATACCAAAGCCTAATACCATACACTCTTTTGTTTAGAGGTTGCCAAGTGGCTCCCATAAACCAACAAGGCAAAAACTCGTTCTATCCATTTTTATCACTAAATGTCTTAACCATTTTATTTACTCCAACAAATTTTAAACCTATCAAATGCTTCTCATTTCTTAATATGTTAAAGATTTCTTTGTTAGCTACGAGTGGGTTCAAATCGCGCCCAATTTGGAGCTTTGTAACTCAAGATATGTCAATTTTACTAATTCATGTGTATGGTGAACGGGCAACGAGCGCTAAAACGCCCAAGTTGAACGTTTTAGCGCCCACGGACAGAAAACAATCATTTCTCACAGGTGCCAACGCGCTAAAGCGCCCATACTGGGCATTTTACCGCCCAGTGGCAGAAAGTTTAAGGTCCTCACAGCTTTAGCAGTTATGCATAGGGCCTGTGTTCCCGACCTTCTACAGTCTAATTTCTAACTCCATTTAATCTCAATTTTTGACACGGTGAAGAGGGTAGCACCATCTTCAAAATGGTCCAAGGCACATACCAATTGGACCACAATGGAGGGAGATACGTTCTCCCAAAGTTTGCTAAAAACATGCCAATTTCCCGAAAATTGGCCAGAATTCCCTTTATTTTTACAACAATCCCCCAATTTGCCAATGCAACCTAAATACATAAGGTATATAAACTCAAATGGGTGGCACACACAAGGACCAACAACGCCTTGGGGCACTTACAACCCATCACAGTCTAGTTATAGGTATAATATTCATTATGTTTCAATCACCAAAGTTCTGTTTCATGCTTTTATTAACCATACATATAATCAAATCATGAATTAGGCTAAAGCCCTTTACATTACATTTACGTACTTCCAATACATCATAGGTGGCTATGGACAGATCCCATGCTCACACAGAATACACATATACATCAAAGTTTAGTTATACATATACAAATGCATGGCATTTTCAACGTGCATAAGTTCATGGCTCAAATCAAAAACATATGATCCTATGCTAAATGTCTCCAACCAAATCCTCTAACATGCGATGCGCTCCATATGCACCTCATGCTCCACTCCTCCAGGCTCAACCTAACCTGAAATGATGTCCCCAAATGCGGGGTGAGATATACAAAGGGTACTAGAGGATCACTCCACCCCATGGCCCACTCAATGTGCAACATATACAAAGTATGAAATGCAAGACATACAATATCACAACAACTGGGCACAATCCAAGAACATCCACAGCTGGATTACGTTCAAGGACCCATCGTATAACTCCCGGAATCTTCCTGGTGCCTCTCCCATGGTTGAGACGACTCCATAGCAAAACCCAACTGCAAACTCCTGATGAGCCCTATCCAGCGGAAGTCCGACATTTGGATCATCCTGGTACCGCTCCCAGAGGCGGTCCCACGGCAAAACCCGACCGGAATCCCCAGCGGAATATCCAGCGGAAGTCCAACGTTTGGATCATCCTGGTACCGCTCCCAGAGTCGGTCCCACGGCAAAACCCGACTGGAATCCCCAGCGGAATTATCCAGCGAAAGTCCAAACCAACACACATCTACTGGCCAGAGATCAGGACAAATTCACACACAACATGCTCCAAGCATGTCACACAATCAAGCAATAATGCATGAATATACATATTTATACCATGTTCAACAACACAAATTCCAACCACAGCCTTCCACTAGGGGTGGTGGAGCACACAAGGGACTAAACCCGAGTTCCAAAGGTTTACCTCAACTCCGAGCCAATGCTCCATACGTAAGCTCCAAGCTTAATCCATTTCCATAGCGTCCCAGAGGCAACCTATACGATCAACAACATCATTACCTCAACAGGTCGAATTACTCATGCCCATCAATCTAGGGGTATTCAATCCAATTCAACACTTATACTCATCATATAATCATATTAAAACATCATACCATTACTTATCAACTTCTTTCACAATTCAATTTTCACAAATCTTAGGCATCATGCAAAAATCCTAAGTTATGAGCATTTTTCATCAATAAATTTTATTGCATTTCTAGCTCAAATACATCATTCTAAGACATAATCATCTAATGCACATTTTCTATTTGAGCTCTCTAACTACACAAATCATCCCTCACAACTTCAACAAAAAACCCATTTTATATTTTCATGAAACTCAAAGGAAATCAAGAATTCTTACCGCCAATAGCTTGCAAATGTTCCTAGGAGTGATAATCAAGCCTCCTCCCAAGCCAAGGCACCACCAACAGCCCCAAAACTCCACAATTTCGCACAATGGGGGTGGAAAAATGATCTCATTATACACTCACTTTCATGACTCTCTCAAGAAGGGTAATATACTCACAACCTCACTACAAACAACTTTGGTGTTGGAACTGTATCAATTTGGTGGCTCAAAAGTGGGGAAATGGGCAAGAGAGTTTCTTGCCCAAGCTCCCATGTTTGATGCGCAAAAAGGAGGGAGAAGAAGAAAAGAAAAGAGAGAGAGCGCGTGAGGGGAAAAGAGGAAAGTAGGTGGGTTTTGATTCAGCGGGTCCCACACGCGATTTAACTTTAATCCCTCACCCAATTCCAATCATATTTTCAAAATCTACATATTTTTCTGGTTCATGACATATTTTTATTTTCTCAAAATACTCATAAAAATTTCACTCCTATCGGTACAATTATACCGCAGTATTTTTACACTGGAGAATCACTATTCATCAAAAATTTCAAAACTTTCCTATTCACTCAATTTTTCGTCCTGAATCCATTTTCGGCATTATTTTTATCATTTGAGTTCTCCTACTCCATTTTTCATGACTCGGTTTACGTTTCTGGCAAATTATCATTTTGCCCTTGGTACACATTTTGACCCCAATTTCATGATTTTCACTAATCCTTACCTTTTAATCCACATTATATCATATAAATTCACATTTGAATTTACGAGGTGTTATATGATGAGTCTCACATTGGTAGGTAATGGGCTAAGTGAAGTGAATATAAGTGGATGGACCCATTAACCCAACGCCTTAAGGTTTTGGGTTGAGATATGGTGTCGGACCCACTTGGTGTATTTGATCCACTTAGTTTATTGGTGGTGGTCCCTCGTTACGGGCTTCCCTTGGACCTACCCGATAGTGGTATCAGAGTCGGGTTGGGCTCGAACTAGTCTGGTGATTGGCTAGGAGGCGGTTTGAGTACTTGGGCCCTGAGGATATTACTCAATGATGATCCAGGTGTATTGAGTATACAGATCAATCAAAATTCTTATGATATGGTATTGCATAGCCGAGCATATGTTCTATAAAGAAGGGGAATAAAGTAAGGAAAAGAATGAGATGATAGGCTTTTGGTATGCATAAAATTATGCTACAGTTAAATAGGTACTGAATAAAACAAGGCATAATATGATATCTTTTAAGGTTGTGAGTGAGGAATAGTATGTGAAATGCTTAAATTAAGGTATTCGGTTTTTTGTAGGACTAGTTCTTGAGAGATATGACTCTCGAGAGCACCCGCTTGCTATGTGTTCACCAAGATAATCTTTATGTCTTCACTATATGTGATGTCATGAGCTTCTCTTAAAAAACAATTGTTGTTTATTAAAGGCTAATGTTAAGTGAGGTGTGAAATTAAGGTAATAATCTTGATAGCCTTTGATGATAAAGTGAATCATGATTAAGTCAAGTATAAATAAACGGTAAATAAGGACTCGGTACTGAAGTATGAAGATTGGGTTGTTAATTATGGCATGCAGTATGAACGTAGTCTTATATGATTTTGGTAGACAACGAGAAATACCCCCAATGTGGTGGCCACCTATTCCTTCGTGAGCCTCAGCGATGACATACTGAGCTTGACTGGGGTCTAAACATTTAAGCATTGGGGAAGAGAATCCTTTTTTTATATAGCTTATTATTGATGATGGTATAAAAAGAAGCCTTGCGCGTTAACTTCCTAGTTGTGCGCGGTTCTGGGAGGTGTTGTTCCCTAGTCAAGTAGTTCCAAATTGGTGTTAACCAAGTTCTTTATCGTTTGGTTGCATCTCATCATCATCGATCATGTGTCGCGCATCGTGAGAGGACGGCTTTGCGTTTAGTAACGGCCATCTCGATGCTAGGATTGGGAACGCTTTGTTGGATGACTGGTCTATTATTTTTCAGGTCCCTTTGTACTGGCAAGTTTAGATAAAATATTTGCCCAGGAATTCTTTTCCTAAGGGATGTGCTTGATTTAAAACTTTCAAAGTCAGCTAATAGCAAACATACTTTATCCATATATTTTCCCATTAGAACCTCTTTTGCCTGGTAAGTTCCTTGTACTTGTGCAACCACCAGTTGTGAGTCACTCTTGAGGATTATTCTTGTTGCTTTTAAGTCTTTTGCCATTACGAGTCCAGCAAGAACTGCCTCATATTCTTATCTTGATTATTGGAAGCATTGAATCCAAAGTGGATAGAATGCTCCACAGTAATGCCTTGAGGACTTTCAACAATGACTCCTGCTATAACATCTCGCAATTCTAAATTTAAATATTAAAATATTAAATATGGATTAAAGAGAAGGATTAGTGAAAATCCTAAAAATTAGGCCAAAATACAAAGAAAGGACAAAACGGTAAATTAGCCATGCACACAATCCTAGGAAGGAAATTGAGTAAGATGTCTAAAATGATAAAAATAACCCTGGAAATGATTCAGAACGAAAAATTGAGTGGTTAGGCAAGTTTCAGAAAATTCATTGAATAGTGTTTTCACGGAAAAGTAGAAATTATTCGCGGTACGATTACAGTATCATTTGAAAATTGCCGATCTGGTTTTTGAGCTCTAGGTTTCGAATACAAGTTA
>JAVKPL010003544.1:0-20032 GCA_032173675.1 Gastrolobium villosum
CAAAAAATCTCTAACAAATTTTCATAAGTAAAAAAGGAAATTGTTATATAGACTATTATTGTTGAGATAAAATACCAACTGCCATCAAGTTGTTGTTCCTATAAATAACTATAGAGTTGTTTAATGGCGCATTATCGTCACATACCAGGTTGATCATCAAATTTAATTTGTCCAAACTACTAACCGGTAAAAACAACTTTGTGTGGAATTGGCATTCAGTTACGCCAGATATATATGCTATTGCCAAGTTCTACTATAAAACTAGCGGACATGACCTCCATATGTACACAAATTTATCTCTGACCGCTATATATTTCACAATTTCAAAAGTTGCTTGGAATTTCGGAAAAGACCAAATCTCTACCATGGTCTTTCCCTCCTCCTATTCTCGTGTGGTATGCAATTCTTGTCATCCAATTTTTGAGCATATATATGTTTGGATCTTGAATTGTTTATTAATTATAAAGTTACATGAAATAATAATATTAGAATACAAGCTTTATTCGTAAATAAAATGAATGATAATTATTAATGGTTTATGTATGTGTACAGGTGAACATGAGGTTTATGTTTCAAACGTTGATGTTGTCCTCATCAATACTAATGTTTCTATCGAGTACAACATACTCATCCTTTGTATTGGATCCCCAAACTATGCTCAGGACATCTTTGAAGAAAAATAATTTGTTAATTAATGAACTTCAAGAAGGTCATATTGAGTCATACTATGAGGATCCCAAAAGACACATCAAGTCAGCAACTTTTGTGTCTCAAAAGTTTAAAATGGGACCAGGATCAGTTGTGGAGACACAAATGGTAGATATTGATTTCCCAAGAGGTCATGTTGGTATTA
Organism: Gastrolobium villosum; assembly: GCA_032173675.1. Lineage (NCBI taxonomy): Eukaryota > Viridiplantae > Streptophyta > Magnoliopsida > Fabales > Fabaceae > Gastrolobium > Gastrolobium villosum. The sequence goes on from JAVKPL010003544.1 coordinate 854, forward strand.
AGAGTTTTGATGCTGAACTAATTGATGAAAAGGGGAATCCTGTGCCTTTGTATGAAACTTACCTCCATCATTGGTTTGCTTTAAAATACTTTGACGACCCAAAATCAACTAAAAGTCTTAAGGAAAGAGCCATTTTTGTGAGAAACCAGGGAACATGCCAAGGTGGTATTCTTCCACATTATTGGGGCTTGGGAGGTGAATCACGAGGAACAACATCAAACATTCCAGATCCTTTTGCAGTAGAAGTAGGTAATTCTGCCGAAATTCCTAATGGGTTTGAAGAGAAATGGTTCTTCAATATCATGGCCATTGACACACGTGGCGTACAAGATAGGAAAGGTTGTTCCGAATGCAGATGTGACCTTATGAATATCACAAAAGATTATCTTAGTGCCAAAATGGGTGTTGATGGCAAACCATTGAACCCTGATTATAAGGGAGGAATCTTTTGTTGCGATGACAAGTTACAGTGCAAATTGAGAGAGGGATTTCAAGCCCCAACTAGAAGTCTTGCCCTGAGATACAAAATAAGGTGGGTTGATTGGGACGAATTTCAAGTCCCTGTTAAGGTTTATATACTTGATTCCACCGATAAGGTCACGTCCAATGGCTCCAAAACAATCCATGAGTGCAAGGTAAATAACTTATGAATATACATTTATATTTTAACTACACTTTTCAATGTCAATTGAATTCCAAAATCTATTAGTTTGTTGGGATTGTTTGAGTATCAAATATTTGTCAATTTCTTACAGGTTGAATATGATATTCCAAAAAATGGGAATAGCAACTCCCCTGATGTCCAAAAAGCAAATATCCCAATGGAAAAGGGCGGTTATCTCATCTACGGCACTGCTCATATGCATACTGGTGTTGTTAGCGCAACTTTATATGGACAGGTGAAGTTCAATATTCGCCATCATTCTCATGATTATAGATTTTTTATTTTTTAATTTTAAATTTGTGTGCTTCATTTGTATTAAAGTCATAAATTTTCTTAATAATCCATACAATTGTAGGAAGATATATATTGTATTGTGTCTTCACTTCTAAAATTTTGTTTTTTGATTAATTTAGGATGGAAGGATTTTGTGTACTTCAACACCAAAATATGGAACGGGAAAGGATGCGGGAAACGAGGAAGGTTACGCTGTTGGAATGTCTGTTTGTTATCCACAACCAGGTACTGTCAAGATTAATGATGGTGAAACTTTGACCTTGGAATCAAGATACAAAAGTGATTTTACCATCGGAGCTATGGTCAATTCTACATCTATTTGGCAGAACGACTACCACAAGATATATAGACATCATAATTCCTTTTATATTCATCTTGAATAATGGCGAGCCTTTTTTTTGCATATACAATCAAGTGATCAATCATATTATTCCAACCTTGAATTTTGTATTATGAAATGAACATTCTTTTTATGTAAGTGTTGTTGTCGCGATCAAAGCAAGTGTACCGGTTGTACAAGTAATAAAGTGTAATGAATAAGAGTATCGTTCACACGAGGATTAGATTTCAATTACTAATTCGCTATTTACGCTTAAGTTGGATGATTGTTCAAGAGAGTTGAATTATAAATAAAAAATAAAGGTAAAAGATAACGAGCGAGAAACTTGTCAATCAAGAAAAGCGGTTAGAGATTCGATTTCCCTTAATCTCTCCTTTATATTATGGATTTAAACCCTTGATTGAACATCCTTTTTCATATCGCCAATCGATTCCCTTAAGTTAATTAATAATCGATCCCTTGACATCCTAATTATTTACTTTCTTTAAAGAATCATAATTCCCCCGTTGTTCTTCAAAGAAAATAAGCGTTAAATCCAAGAATCCTAAAGATTACATTATTCTTATGTTTATCCCTTAAATCATAAAAATTAATGATGAATTTACCACACACGATTCATGTACCAACATCTCTATTGTCATGCACACACCCTAGATCAATCTACAAGATCTAACTCATAGAAGGTGTAACACCTCGTCTGCAACCGATGTACTAACATCATTAAAATGGTATTAATCGTAATTTGTTTAATTAAATAAACGCGTAAGCTAATTTTTCAGATTCACGATTAATCATATAATCATAAAGTGAATTAACCCTTTTTAAATTTTCCATATGTATTGCAAAATATGGAATTAATATCAATTGTACTCATTATCATATTTATCATAAACTATTCTATGTATGTATCACTTATATCTGGATTAAATGTCTCACTTGTCCTGATTATTCCGTTATCTTGCAAAATACATAACCGGAGTTATACAATTCCGATTAAGACATAAAATATGTTGTTGGAAAGAATGTCATGTCTATTTTAACATAGTAAAATTTTAGAAGCTTTGGTAAAGAGTTGCAATTTCAGTTTTAAAAATAGTAAAGACGGTTTGTGCTTTGGGGCTTTGGAGCTTTGGAAGAAGCCTGCAGTCACAAAACGAAAAAGAAAACGTAGTCCATTTAACTTAAAATTTTGGAATATGAATATTGATGATATTTTTGACATAAAACAGGCTTTATTATGCTATTTAGTAATCTGTGGATTGCTTTCAGGATTTTGAGCTTGACTATACTACTTGACAGGTAAGTTCCGTGTTCTCAAGATTAATCCTCATTTGTTCCACCATACTCCAAGATGGGGATGGTAGTCTTATATGGTATAAGTGTGATGGGACGTAAATTCGTTCCCATCTAAGCCCATTTTGATGGCAAAATACCACACGTTCCCTCATCTGATGAGCAACTTCAGCATGAAAATCACTTATTTTGCACATTTGTGATAAAAACACAGTGGGGGAACGTATGGTAACGTATTCCTTTAAAATATATTAAAAGGGGAACGGGCTGAGACGCATTTAATGCACCTGCTCCACTCATTTAATGCCTCTACAGACTTTACAGGAAACGTGGACTTAAAGTCTTCTAAAAGTATAGGCAGTGCACCAACTGAGCAGCGGGAAAAGTAAAGAGCAGAGAATCAAGAGTTCTCATTGGCTGAAAAAGAAAGCAAGGAATGGGAGGGCCTGCAAACAACGACTAATCATCAACAAATCCTGACCTATCCAGCAATCTGTGCAGCTTCTATACTCTGTTTCCACCGTCCCGTCTCCTCATTCAAGCAACCAGCTCCAAAGGATTTACAAGATTGTCATTCCTCTTCCATCTATAAATAGGACACCCCACACACAAAAACATCATCGAATCCTGGAGGGTTTGAAGTCCAAAAGGAAGAGATCACTTATTAGTAGTAGTTAGTAGCTTAGTTTTATTTTAAGTTGTAACTGTAGTTAAGTGACAACCTTTCTTCTGTTCTTTGTATCAACCCTTAAGACTCCTCACGAGCAACAAACCATCCTTCTCCATTTTTTGTTTTCTTCTATAAACTGTCTTTTAATTTAATATAAGTGTTTTTCTCTTCGTTCCATTTGTTATCTCTCAACTGAATCTCGGGTCTGTGGGATTTCAGTTTGGAATAATTATGTTTAAAATATCAGCCATGAGCTGAACTATCTATGGAACGGATAAACTTCAAAACTCTTAAAGAACTATTTTCAAAACTCTTGACTGGAGCTTTTTGGTCTTTCTTTGGCTAAGTAAGCTATATTTGTTGTGTATCAATGGAAATTGAGCACATACTGAGAAAGGAACTTCCGTAAGGAAGGGATTTCAGACAGCTTAGCCATTGGGGGAAGGTAGTGTCATGGCAAAAACACTACTGGTCACCTTAGGAATAAGGGGCTGACCCGTCCATTTTAAGGTTCTGTACTGAGTACCTGTTGGAGTCAAGGGAGCCATAGGAATATGGAAACTTGTGAGCCATCTAGTCCATGAGCTGAGGTATCAGAGTTGGCAGATAAGAAGCTGGGACAAATTCAAAAAATGCTAAGTCTTGAGCAGAGAAAATAACTATTTAAGAATGGAGCAGTGAATCTGTACCTTCTGTTAAACTATTTTAAAACCACCCATCTTGTTGTCTCTTAATTATAGTTATTTTTTTTAAATATTTTTACTTTATTTAATCTGGTAACCATCAAACTTCAATGAATATTATCTCACCTTCTTCTAAACAGGAAGGATCACATACATAACTTGAAAAAGCCCTGCCTAGACTGTGCCACTTCATGCTTCCTCTGACAAATGAAAAAGCCTTGCCTAGACTGTGCCACTTCGATCCCTAAGAAATATCAAAGTTTGACAAGATCTTTGGTCAGAAAATGATTGAATAAGTCCTTCTTTAACTAATCAATCCCAGCTTGATTGCTGCCAATAATAATGATGTCATCAATATAGACCATGAGATAGATGCACTGGCCAGAAGAGCTATACCGATAGAAGACAGAGTGATTGGGTTTACTTTGAGTTAAATCGAAGGATTGAACAGTGGAACTAAAGCGACTAAATCAGACCCGAGGAGACTACTTCAGGCTATATAAAGATTTATGAAGCTTACATACCATTCTAGAACTCTCCCCCTGAGCAACAAAACATGGTGGTTGCGCCATATATACTTCTTCTTGCAAGTCACTATGTAAAAAGACATTTTTTATATCAAACTGAAGAAAGGGAGAGTGATGAATAGCAGCAAGTGCAAGAAACATGCGAACATAGGCCATCTTGGCAACAGGAGAAAAAGTATCCCCATAGTCAAGACCAAAAATCTGAGTGTATCCCTTAGCCACTAAACGAGCTTTGAGGCAATCAACAATACCATCATGACCAACTTTGATTGTGAATACCCATCGACTTCCCGGGAGGAGCATGATCAAGATCCCATGTGCAATTGGAGTGAAGTGCTGTCATTTCATCAATCATCGCTTGGCGCCAACCCGGATGAGATAGTGCTTCACCTGTGGTCTTAAGAATGGAAACAGACGAAAGACTAGAAACAAAAGTAAAATGTTGTGAAGAAAGTCTATCACAACTCAAGAAAATGTAAAGTGGGTAAGGGTTGCGAGTGGATCGAATACCTTTACGAAGGGCAATGAGAGTAATCTCTAATGGAGGATCTAGAGGGGAAGAATCAACAAGAGAAGGCGATGAGTCGGCATGGATCAAGTCTACAGGAGACGCGGTCTGACAACATTGTTAGGTGAGAAAAGGGCGGTCCTCAGGGATGGAGGAAAGGGGTCGTTCCTCTAGGATAGAGTCACCTGTAGCTGGTAAAGACAAATAAAGCAAAAGAACAGGAAGAACCTGATCAACCTATGACATCTGAGACGAAATAGAATGAAAGGGTTGTTGATCAAGAAAAGTGACATAAGCGGAAATAATATAACGCTTTAGGTCAGGATAGTAGCAGTATACCCCTTTTGAAATCGTGTATATCCAAGGAAAATGCACTTGAAGGCTTTAGATGTTAATTTATCTTTTCTTGGAGTGAGATCATGAACAAAGCAAGTACATCCAAATACATGTGAAGGCAGAGGATATGAAGGCGCTCCTGAAAATAATACACTATGTGAAACTTCATTATTTAGCACGAAAAAGGGCATGAGATTGATGAGAAAGCAAGATGTGATAATAGCATATGCCCGAAAATGAAATGGAACATTCATATGAATTAGAAGGGTACGTGCAATTTCAACTATATGTCTATTTCAACTATGGAATAGTTCAGGAGACTCTGTGAAATAATAGGCCTATGGAGAATGAGGTGAAATCAGATAGTAGAGACCTCGTGACTTATTGCTCGCTCCAATCGTCTTCCCTGAACCCGGATCCTGCATATAAAAAGATTGTTTAGACAAGATAACAATGCATCAAAGATAATGAATCAACTGGCTAATAGAGATTAAATTGAAGGGAATGTTAGGCATATAATAAACAAAAGTCAAACTCAAAAAGGAAGTTGGGTTGGCTTGCCCAATTCCACGAGAAGGGACCTTAATGCCATCAGTAATAGTAATAGAAGGTAGATTATTAGAGTAAGTGAAGTAAAGAAATCTTTATTACCACAAAGGTGATTAGTAGCACATGAGTCTATTATCTAGGTTCCCAAAAGAAGATTGAGAAAGACAAGCAATATGATTACAAGTGTCTTGAGTAGGAGTTTGGCAAAAAAACCTTCCTAAAAAGTGCCTCATAGTCTACACTTGAAAGAGTTACTGATCCAATAGAAGGTGGCATAGCATCATTCTAAGCAAAGTTGGCAGTTGATGGCTTCAAGTGAGGGTACTTCGTGTAGCAACGTTCTTCGAAATGTCCAAGATTTTAGCAATAATTGCAATGAGACCTCTGTTCATGGCCACCCTATCCATGGCCACGTCTGCGAGTGTGTCCACCGTTCCAATTGGAATCATTGGCACGAGAAATGAATGCATTTGAATTGGTGGCTGGCACCTAGGAAGCACGGACACATAAAAAAACAGGGAATGTCGTGTCCGACATGCTCTGACTTCCCGACACGGTGTCCGACACGCGGTCAACTTTCCCGACACGTTGACCGTTTTGACACGCGAATTTGACCGTATCTGACACCGTCAAATGGCATTTTCATAAAAAATGATGTTTTTTTAAAAAAGTATATTTAAAAAAAAAACTAAAATATATAAAAATAAAATTTAATAAAAAATTAACCTAACTTTTTTTCGATCGTCTCTCTCTCTCTTTCTGCCATTTGTTTATCTTCTTGTTGTGGTCAGTGTGGTGTGGTACTGTGGTCTGGCTCTTTCTTCGTTATCGCCTCTGTCTCACTGGTATGTGCTCTGCTATTTTTCTTCTCTCTCTACTATTTTTTGATCATCCCTCTCTCTCTACCATCCACCTCCGTCTAGTTGTGGTCTCTCATTTACTGGTTTGATTCTTCTTTTTTTGTAATAACTGGTTCGATTCCTTGACTGCATGCTCGTTTTATTTTTTGGGGTTAAACATTGAACACAATTCCTTGACTGTTGTGGCAGTTTTTTCCTCTCATCCAGGGCAAATGTTTTTTTATAGGGAAAAGTGTTTATCCTTTTAAATTATACAACTTATATACTTTCACTCTCACAAAGATGTGGAACTCACACCTTTTTATTTTATTTTTCAACTCTCTCTCCTACTTTATCTATCTCTTTCTCTCTTAAAATGACACAACTTTACATACTTTAAGGTGACACACACTTTTCTCTTTTTTATAATGTTTTAAACATTTTGGTTGTATCTTTCCAGACATAATTAAACATTCATATTTCTTAATAGGTCCATTTAAAACGAACACTACCAATAAATAAGACTTAAGATTATTCTTTTAGAAATCCATAAAATTAATTATTTGAGTTAGACTGAAATGGCTTTTGGCCATTGGTCAGTGAGGCATGGAAGATTATTGGTCGTCTACTCTATATTTGCTGGATGCACACTTTTTATATAGATTTTGCATTTGTAAATTTAAAAGAACAATTTATTATATTTTTTTAGGAGCACTTAAATTTAAATGGTCAATTTATTATATTAGTAGTGTTATTAAAGAATTAAAAAATCTCAACAAAAGAACAACCCCCTCCCTTCTTTCTTAAAGTAATGTATAGTTGAGTAATTACCCTTTTTCGTCCCAGACAATTTTCACGAGGCACATTTTAGTCCCGAATAATAAAAAAGGCTCATTTTAGTCCATAATATTTGAAAAAATGGGTCACGTTTGTCCTTCCGTTAGTTGGCATCTGACGGCCCAACAAACGAAGCACACGTGCTGAGTCACCGTTAAGTATGCCAGCGTGGAAGTAATACGACGTCATTTTGAACATGCCTTATGTCTTCTTGGAGTTTTAGACAGCTGAAGGCCCTATTTGGTCCCTGACAAATTTATCGAGACCCTATTTGGTCATTAACACTAAAAAACCACCATTGCGGCAAACCTTTCAAACCACCATCGCAACAATCCACCAACCACAAACCTTTCAAACCACAGTTGCAGCAATCCATTGGCCCTACTTGATCTTGAATGTGAACATTATTATGCATGCATTATATAACTTTGTCAGTTTCCATCTTACAAATTTTTCCCCCAACAAGGACCGAGACCATGTGTTTATAGTTTTTTCCTTTTCGGTGTTTTTCATATACGTATTAATCTCAAGCATGCAAAAGCATAAGCTTGTATTTGAGAATTAAAATTTTCCGGCCCCGTGAGTTCTGCAATTGTGATATGCAGTTCGTGCTACTTCACTTTTTTGCTTGATATCTTCATACATCTTCAATGATGCCTTAGAAAATTTATTCATTCGATCAAGAACCTTCGTTAAACTTGCATGTATGCAACTCAAATTTGCGGACTCATCTTCATACCCATTGAGAGCTTCCACATATGAGGCGTGGCTATTAATCCGGTTAGCAAAACTCAGACCAAAGAACTCAATTTCTTCAAACAGCCGAGTCATTATCTCTCTGCGGACATCTCCTTGCAAGGTTCCAGTTGAGCTCCTTGAATGATATGCCAAGGAGATGGTAATGTATCGTGCATGATGACATTCAAGCATAGCCTTCCACATTCTGATCAATCTGCACAGCAAGAAGTTCCTCAAGTTAATAGTAGTTATAGCTTTAACACTCAATTGGCAAGGAATATATATGTTTGAAAATAGCAAACAGATAGTAAAGCTTCAAGGTAATATAAAAATAAAATCCAGAACCCTCACTTACCCCTCCGTTAATTCCAAGAGTTGAGGGTGTAACTCTTCATCCCTCATTCTCTCAATACGTTTAGATATTGAATTGACAGAATAAATAGCCATTCTTATCCGTGAATGCAGATCCTTCACAACTGATCGGGTCTTGTGTCAACCACTTGAGTGCCTTGATCTTTTGCAAATTGATGTCTAAGCTGGTGACATTTTCGATCATAGACCTTCATGATGGATTCACTAGCTGATGTGCCTCTATCAAATGTAGTTTTCCAAGCTGAAAATGATTAGAATTAAGTCATAAAAGAGCACTTTTTATACTGATTTGCTGATTATATTGACTTTTCTATTTCAATGACATTTCTCACCTATTGGTTGTGTTTATATAGGTAGAAGAAGTGAAAACTAGAAAATTGTAAAAAGCTTGTTGATGCGACTCCACACGGTGAACCTTGGGCCAAATTCTAGAAAGTTGGCACAAGTTGGCGCTACTCTGGCGCAAGATGGCATCGTGCTCCTCAGTATAAACTCCAGAGAGTTGGCGCCACACTGGCTTCAACCCGTGCCGGTTTGCGAGTAAAGAAAAGAACGTGGTCTGAAGGGTAATTTTGGAAGAATGAAATAGGCATATAAATAGGATGCTCATGACAGAATTAGGGATCATATTCTATCCTATTCCATTGAAGAGAGATGACGGTGGTGCTCAGAGAGAGAGAGAGTCTTGCAACGATCTATTTCATCTTCTTCCCCTTTTCATTTATTAGTTGATGTTGAATATTGAATTTTTAGCCATGATAATGATTGACTAGTTCTTTTTTTTGTAACAAGGGTTCACTAGCCTACAGATAACCCAATAGGCGTTAAAAGGACCAAGGATTGAAAAAATAATGTTAGAAGGTTCAATACATTTTAACAAGAAGCAAATCAACTCATTGGTAAATCAAAGAATTACATTGTGTCCTTGAAAGGAATAAAAATTTGGAGGAGGGAAAAGGATTAATGCATATTATAGCGATATGTTTTCCACTTCTCTTTTAAGTTTTTCCTATGAATCATGAATGAGAAATTTCTTGATACTATTTCCCTAGAGGAATTCTCTGGGAAGCTATAGGATAGATAACAAATAAGCCCGAAATGCAAATTAGAACTACACATGAACACAATGTTGGTTGTGCATTTTCAAAAACAATAAGGAGGTAATAGGTACTCAAGAATCCTCAAAGGGATCATAATTTTTCATACATCTTATACCCAAACATCTTAGAGCCAGCATCCCATGATAACTAGGATTTAGGGTTTCCGTGTAGCAACTCCTACAGGCATAAATGTCAAAAGAACTCAAATCCTTATTGACTGGATATTCTGAAGATACTAGATACCAATTGCTTATTATGTAAATTTGTATATTCAGATATTATGCAATGTAAGGTTTATCCAGTTAAAAAATATATCTAATTTGATACTTCAATGGTTTCAACACCATTACTTTTTCCGTTTTTATGCTAAATGTAATACCTTTACTTCATCATAGAGTTTTCTTTCCCATGCATACTGAAGGGAAGGGGAAGAAGAGCAAACAGAGAGTTAGTTAGAAGAGAGAGAAAAATAAGAGAGATAAGTTTGTCCAACAATTTTCTGTCTTTTCTTCTGTTTGTATTTTTCTATTTATCTTCTGAAGGAGCAATTGATTTTACAATTCATATGGTCCTATTACAAAAAGGCCATTAGCCCATTATAAAGTCATCAAAACGAATGGGCCTCGTACTCTTCCTGATGGCCCGTTGGTTACTCTTGTCTTGATGGACTGGGTCATGAATGGGCAGCCCAAGTGGCTTCGCAACAACCCTTCCCCCTTGAGATGCTGCATCGTCCGTGATGCGTGATGGACCGTGTGATGAAGATGCATCAACGGACGAGATGAAGCCAGAAGCATGTGGAGCAGAGGACACAGCTGGAGGGCATTTGGAGTTGGATGGGACGTCCGTGGGCACACGAGACACGTGTGTGGGTGGGATGCAAAACCCAGTAGTAGAGGTAGGTGTCTGGGAGAGAGAAGGTCGTTCAGAAAAATCCGAACTTTGGGATGGAAAAACCGGATCTGAGGTGGGAAGTTTGCCGGCGGCCAGATCCATCACCGTGGAAGCATCCTCCCAGGTACAGTCATCGAGAGGTAAGCCTTCCCACTTAACTAACACTTGGGGAACCTCTTGACCTTGTCTCCAAATTGAACGAGTATTAACAATAGCCTGTGGGTGATGCAGCGGCAGTTCAGCCGTTGGTGACGGTGGAAGTGGCTGATGTGGTGTGGGGTGGTCCGAATGGAACGGTCGGAGAAGAGATACATGAAAAACATCATGTATGCGAGCATCAGCAGGAAGGCACAGGCGGTAGGAAACCAAACCTATCCGTTCCTTTATCTGATAGGGGCCATAAAAGCGTTGCGCCAACTTCTGTGAAGACCGGCGGAACATGGAGAGTTGCCTATGAGGTTGAAGACGCAACAGAACCCATTCCCCTTCATTAAAGGTTTTCTCTTTTCGCTTACGATCTGCAAAAGCCTTTATAGCATTCTGGGATTTAAACAAGTTTTCTTTGAGCGTGCTAAAAATATGAGTCCGAGTGGATAAATCAGAATTGATGGCCTCTACAGCTGACGCACCAAAAGTGTACGCCAGAAGGTTGGGTGGTTTGCGGCCAAAGGTGATCTCAAAAGGAGTGAGACCAGTTGAGCGGTTGAAGGCTGTATTAAAGTGAAACTCAGCCAAGCTCAAATATTTCGACCACAATTTCGGATGCGTATGGGTGAATGCTCGAAGATACTGCTGAAGACACCGATTTACCCTCTCCGTCTGGCCGTCCGATTGAGGATGATAGGCCGTGCTGTAATGCAACGACGTGCCTTGGAGTTTAAACAAGGTGCGCCAGAAAGTGCTTAAGAAAAGAGGATCACGGTCCGATATGATAGTGCGGGGAAAGCCATGCAATTTCCCTACGGAATCCCAGAAAACCTTTGCGATATATGCAGCCGTGTAGTTGGATGGTAATGTCGTGAAGTGCCCACCCTTGGAAAAACGATCAACCACTACGAAGATAGCTGTGAAGCCATTGGAAAGAGGTAAGTGGTTGATAAAATCCATTGATAAATCTGTCCATAATGAATCGGGTGGAGTGATGGGTTGTAATAATCCATAAGGGGCATGATTCTGAGGCTTAATCTTTTGGCATACCACACAATTTTTGACAAATTGTTTAACATCATTTCTGATTCCCTTCCATGTAAATGTGCAGGAAAGACGGTGAAGGGTGGCATTGAAACCCGAATGACCACCTTGGACGGAAGAATGCATCTCATGTAACAGCTGAGGAATTAAACTGGAGCCTGCTGGTAAAAAGATTCTGTTGTTGCAAATCAAAAGATGACCCTGTATCCTCCACTTAGGCCATGAATTGGGGTGCTGCTGTATATCACGCATGATTTGGGCCGTATATGGATCCTGTTGCAGCTCGGTTTGCAAGGTTGTTGAATAAGTGGAAATCGGACCAGAGAGCACAGAGAGTTGGGATACTGGAATCGTTGTAACCTCCTCTGGTTGACGGGAAAGAGAATCCGCCACCACATTGGTTTTGCCGGATTTGTACTGTATGGTAAAATTGAAGCCTAACAATTTTGCCAAAAAGAGCTGCTGTTCGGGTGTTTGCACGACTTGAGTCAGGAGATGATGAAGACTTCGATGATCAGTTCGAATAATAAATGGGGAGCCCAGTAAGTATTGTCTCCATTTGGCCACCGCCGAGGAGATTGCAAACATCTCGCGCACATAAGTTGATTTGTTTCTCATAGTGGCCGAGAGTTTCTTACTGAAGAAAGCAATTGGGTGATTGTTTTGGAGAAGCACAGCTCCAACACCTATGCCTGATGCATCGGTTTCAACAATGAACGGAATGGAGAAATCTGGAAGGGCCAAAATCGGTGCAACAGTGATTAGGGTCTTTAATTTCTGAAAAGCTTCTTGTGTAGCAGCAGACCAAATGAATGCTGTCTTGCTCAGTAAATCAGACAACGGGGCCGCTATCAAGGCATAATGTTTGATAAAGAGTCGATAGTAACCGGAAAGACCCAAGAAGGCTCTGACTTGGGTTTGAGACACAGGCACTGGCCAATCAACAATGGCCTGTATTTTCTGAGGGTCTGGCTTTACCCCTGTGCCTGAGATTATGTGTCCCAAAAATTGAATGGAGTGTAAGGCAAAGGAACATTTGGACAGCTTTGCAAATAAGGAACTGTCACGCAGCGTTTGTAAGACTTGGACTAAGTGGTGCACATGATCCTGTAAAGAAGCACTATAGACCAAGATATCATCAAAAAATATGACGACAAAGCGGCGAAGAAATTCAGAGAAAACCTCATTCATCGTAGCTTGAAAGGTGGATGGAGCATTTGTGAGTCCAAAGGGCATGACTACAAACTCATAATGACCCTGGTGAATCCGGAATGCCGTCTTGTGAATGTCAGCTGGTTCCATTAAAATTTGATGGTAACCAGAACGCAAATCCAACTTCGAAAAGATGGTGGACCCATGTAACTCATCTAAGAGTTCATCAATTGTCGGAATTGGAAATTTGTCCTTCACCGTGACAGTGTTTAGAGCCCGGTAATCCACACAAAAACGCCAGGTACCGTCTTTCTTTTTAATTAGTAGCACGGGTGAACTAAATGGAGATTAACTGGCACGGATAAGTCCTCCTGTCAACATTTCTTTGACCAAACGCTCAATTTCATTCTTTTGAAAATGAGGATACTGATAAGGACGTACCTGAATTGGTTTAGTATCTGGTTGAAGTATAATTTTGTGGTTAAAGTTCCGGCTTGGGGGCAGTGTAGGAGGGATGGCAAACACATCACTAAAATCCTGTAATACCTGTTGAATGGCGGGATCCTCAGAACAACCCTCAAGAGGGTGGTTTGTAGTGGGAGAAGTAGTAGTAAAACACATATGGCATGGGGAAACTGAATTCTGAGCCACAAGTCTGTGCAATTGGGCTGGAGAAATTGCCGCCGGATCCATTGTCAGTGCCCCTTGCAATAACACCATAGAATTGTCAAGAGTAAAAGACATTGTCATCTGTTGATGGTCAGTGAGGATGGGGCCGAGTGTGGCTAACTGATATGCGGTCAGCATATAGGAAATTACAAGGCAAAAAGAGGAAGAAAATGACTCAATCAATGCAAGAAAAGCAGAGAAAAAGAGTAAAAATATCCAAAGTCTGAATATCAAGGAAGATAAACAAAAGGAGGCAAAAACATATCAAAAAGACCTAGGTTCCCGCGCTCACAGCGCGGGAGTGGCGCTGAGAGCGCGAGAAAGCAAAAATCGGCAGAAGGAACCGCGCTCACAGCGCGGGGATGGCGCTGTGAGCGCGGGAGGTGAAAAAGTGGCAGAAACTCCCACGCCCTGAGCGCGGGAGTGGCGCTCTGAGCGTGGGAGGCGCGAAAGTGAGTGGATTCAAAAGTGCAAATTAGGTCAGAATCTCTCTTATAAAAGGAGACTCAACCTCTGAAGAGAAGCATCTCAGAATACACATCACAAGACTTAGAGGAGGCGTTCTTCGTGTTCATCACTCTGTTCTTGTATTCTTCTTTATTTTCTTTTTCTAGTTTATGTTGAAATCAGATCAGCGATCATGATGTTGATTGGCTAGATCTATTTCTGTAGTCAGGGGCATGATCCTTTTGTAAACAATTGCTACAAGGATTGAATCATTCTATGTATTGAATTAATATATTTCATCTTTTATCTTGAGCGTATTGATATTATTTCTGTTAGATCTGATCAACCTAATAGGGAATAATATTCTGGGGATCAGGATTCACAATAGGGATGTTGGAATACTGATCCTGAAAGGAGATAAAGATGACTCTCCATACATGTTCTAGGGATAGACTTGTATGGATTGCAGTCGTGAGATTTATCTACATAATGCTTATTTTCAGGCGGAACTACTAAGGGATTAGGGTTCCAATTGAAGTAAAGGGTTAGATCGCCAAGGGATTGGGATCTAACTAATTATTTCTAAAAGATGATAATTTGTCTGAGTTGTTAATTTCAATAGGTTTTATGAACCAATCCGAAGTAAAATTGGGAACAATTGGTGAATGTACCCTGGCTACAGTTTTCTTCATCACTTTTTCTACAAAAACATTTCTTCATCCATTTTAAGTCTTTTCTCAGAAAAATACAAAAACAAATCTTTTACTTTTATTGTCATTTAATTTAAATTACAATTATTTGTCAACAACCAATCGATTTATCTAACTTAAGAGGACTGGTTATTGTGGTGCTTGTCTTACAATCCCTGTGGAGACGATACTTACTTATCACTTTATTACTTGGAACGATCGGTGCACTTGCCGATTACGCAACAAGTTTTTGGCGCCGTTGCCGGGGATTGTATTTACAATATTACCAATAACCTTAGATTCTTGAGATTAGATTTTTATTTTTTCTTCTATCTTGATTGTGTTGTGCAGGTGTTACTAATAATTTTCTCTGATTTTTATGCGAGGTAGACTTCCTCCTAAAGACTTTGTAATAGATTCTGAAATTACAAAGACAGAAAAACAACTACGGAAGGCTGCTAGACAGATCATTTGGGAAGATTTGAAGCACACATCTTTACAACCAATTCAAGAAATGGCCGAAAACAACAATGTTGGTCATGGGCGAGGAGGAAATGCCAACAATCAACCTCCAAGACTGTTGAATACAATTCTGACTCCAGTATTCAACAGGGCCAATTCAAGCATAGTCAGGCCAAACGTGGAGGCTAATAATTTCGAACTCAAACCATCATTAATCTCTTTGGTGGAAAGGGTTCAATTTTCTGGAGCTGATGATGAAGATCCACATGAGTTTATGGACCGATTCTTGATGGTCTGTGATACCACCAAACACAATGGGGTATCTACAGATGCTATCAGGCTTCGGTTGTTCCCTTTCGCTGTTAAGGGAAAAGCATTGAGGTGGATCGAAAGACAACCAGCAAACAGCATTCTGACATGGGAAGATTTATCCAGTAAGTTCTTTGATCATTTCTTTTCCATGGAGAAATATAATCAGCTGGTGAACGAAATAACAAACTTTCGCCAGTTGGAAGGAGAATCATTATGTGCAACTTGGAACAGATTCCAAGAATTAAACAGGAAATGTGCACATTATGAAGGAGATGATGATAGAAAAGTGGTGATATTTTTCAACGGAATCACCCCCGAAACCAGGATGATAATAAATAGTGCCGCTGGAGGCTCTATTCGGGAAAGCACATCTGAGCAAGCCATTGAGTTAATCAAAAAGCTTGCAAGAAATGAAAATGAAAGTGTGCTTGTTCCCACACAAAGAGCACTAAAAAAATCCACAGATAATGATGTGATATCATTATCTAAGAAGGTTGACAACTTGAGTGAAAAATTTGACAGATTTCAGGTATCAAAAGTTCAAACCACTCTACCGATTTGTGACCAATGTCAAGAAAGTCATGAATCCAATGAGTGCCCAAATTCATCATCCGAAGATTCACTTCAAGTGAATGGGATCTGGTACGATCAGCGTCCTCAACAACAAAATTTCCAGCGAAATCAAAATTTCCCTGGAAGTAACAACAATTTCCAACGGAGGACTCAAGGATCAGGTACGGATTTCAAAACTAGCAATAATTATACTCAATCTTCTCAGAGTCAGCAAAAAGAGCCAGCCGAATGGGAGAAAGCTTTCGCTCAAATGGCTAAGGCTTCCAATGATATGGCTCAACACACCAATGCTTTCATGGAAGAAACCAGGGCCAACAATAAAAATACAAATGCTTCCATTAAAAACCTGGAAAATCAGATAGGCCAGCTGGCCAAACAATTTTCAGAAAGAATTCCAGGTACCTTCCCAAGTAACACAGTCAACAATCCAAAGGATGACTGTATGGCTGTTACAACCAGAAGTGGTAAGATACTAACAGTTCCAACAAAAACACCTGTGGAACTGGAAAAAGAGAAGGAGGAGCAAGAAAAGAAAGCAAGTGAACCAGAGATTGAGGTAATTGTAGAAAAAGAAAAAGAGCAGGTTGCAGAACAACCAGTGGTGGCAAAAGAAAAACATGAGTTAAGCCACGAGTATGTTATGTCTAAGGCACCCTATCCAGAAAGATTCAAGAGGGGAGCCTACAACAAACATTATGATAGATTCTTGGACATTTTCAAGAAACTACATATCAATATTCCTTTTGCAGAAGCCCTAGCCAATATGCCAGGGTATGCAAAATTCATGAAGGATCTCTTATCTAGGAAACAAAAATTGCAGAATGTCAAACTGTAACACTCACTGAAGAGTGTAGTGCTTTTATCCAGCAGAAAATTCCAGATAAACTGAGTGATCCAGGAAGTTTTAATATTCCCATTGCTATTGGTGATATTGGCATTGGGAAAGCTTTATGTGATCTTGGGGCTAGCATTAATTTAATGCCCTTATCAGTCTACAAATCATTGGGGATTGAGGAATTGAAACCCACTGAGGTATCACTCCAATTGGCTGACAGATCCGTAAGGAAACCCAATGGGATCATAGAAGATATTCTTGTCAAAGTTGATAAGTTTATCTTCCCTGCAGATTTTGTGGTATTGGATATGGGAGAAGGAAGTGAGAAGCCCATGTTATTAGGAAGACCCTTTTTGGCTACAGCCCGAGCCCTAATTGATGTTGAGCAGGGGATGATTAAACTGAGAATGAACGATGAGGAAATCATCTACAATGTTTCAGAAGCTATGAAGAGACCAGCTGATAATAATGATTGTTTCCAAGTTGAATCTGTTCAACATAAGAAAGAACGGCCTCAAGAACTTGATTATGAGTTGAAGGCTCGTGATTATGTACCTTTTGAAAAAGAAGGGCTTACTGTAGAGGTTCTGAAAGAAAAAGTGGAAGACATAGAGGTTGGTGCCCCCAAAGTTGAGTTGAAACCATTACCAGACACTTTGAAATATGTGTTTTTGGGAGATGGTGATACTTATCCGGTAATCATCAACAATGCTCTATCAGAAGGCCAAGAAAGAGATCTAGTGGAAGTTTTAAAAGCTCAAAAAACCGCAATAGGATGGTCTATTGCTGATTTAAAGGGCATAAATCCTTCCTTCTGTACACATAAGATCCTCCTGGAAAATGATATCAAACATGTGAGGCAACCACAAAGGAGATTGAACCCAACAATGAAAGAGGTGGTAAGGAAGGAAGTTGTAAAACTTCTTGATGCAGGAATGATTTACCCAATTTCTGATGCTGCATGGGTAAGTCCAGTTCAAACAGTGCCAAAGAAAGGTGGGGTCACAGTCATCACTAATGCAAAACATGAGTTGATCCCAACCAGAACTATCACGGGTTGGAGAATGTGTGTTGATTACAGGAGGTTGAACACAGCTACACGGAAGGATCATTTTCCACTTCCCTTTATTGATCAAATGCTAGAAAGATTGGCGGGCCATTCTTATTATTGCTTCTTAGATGGGTATTCAGGCTACAATCAAATTCCTGTAGCGCCTGAAGACCAGGAAAAGACAGCTTTTACTTGCCCATTTGGAATCTTTGCATACAGAAGAATGCCATTCGGCCTTTGCAATGCGCCTGCCACATTCCAAAGGTGCATGCTTTCCATCTTTTCAGATATGGTGGAGAAAGGTCTAGAGGTATTTATGGATGATTTCTCTGTTTTTGGCTCTAATTTTGATTTTTGTTTGAACAATTTATCCAAAGTTTTGAAAAGATGTAATGAGACAAATCTGGTTTTAAATTGGGAAAAGTGTCATTTTATGGTAACTGAAGGTATAGTGCTGGGGCACAAAATTTCTAAGGCAGGGATTGAAGTGGATAAAGCAAAATTAATGTTGATTGAACAACTTCCCATCCCTGTAAATATAAATGCTGTTAGGAGTTTTCTAGGACATGCAGGTTTTTACAGGCGATTCATCAATGATTTCTCCAATATTGATAAACCATTAAGCCAACTCTTGGTGAAAGATTCAGAATTTTTATTTGATGATGCTTGTTCAAGGGCCTTCCATGTGTTAAAGAAAAGCTTCCTACAGCTCCAGTGTCTACAGCTCCCGATCGGAACCTTCCATTTGAACTCAGTGTGATGCCAGTGCATATGCAATCAGTGCAGTCCTACATTTCAAGCGTCAAGGAAAAGTTATTACATGTCATTTACTATGCTAGCAAAGTGTTGAATGATGCTCAGATTAATTATGCAACAACTGAGAAAGAAATGTTAGCAGTGGTTTATGCATTGGACAAATTTAAGACTTTACTTTGTTAGGATCTAAAATTGTTGTTTTTACTGACCATTCTGCTATTAGTTTGATCAACTAAGCAGGACGCAAAACCAAGGTTGTTAAGGTGGATGCTACTTTTCCAAGAATTTGATTTGGAAATTAAACAAGTGGAGTGGAAAATAAAGTGGCTGATTAAATTCTCTGAGATTAGGCAAAAGAACTACAGATAACCCAAAATCAATGACTATTTCCCTGATGA
>JAVKPL010003545.1:0-19787 GCA_032173675.1 Gastrolobium villosum
AGTCAACATCTGACTACTTTCGATCAGATCACCGGAAAGCCTGAAATATAAAAATATATAAAAGAATGAGTGAATAGAGCAAAAGCAATGTCTCATAATTTCTCACGGCAGCCCACCTTTTTTTGAACTTTACGATCTCAGGTATATTGGAATCAAAAAGAATTTTCGTCGTATACTTTGTATTAGCTATTCCAATCTTTCCTGAAAAAATGCTACGTAAATAAAAGAAAAAGTAAAACAGCAAAACAAAAAAAATAAAAAGTGAGAATTTTAATCACACAAAAAAGTACCCCTAAAACCCTTTATCCTTGCAAGCTGAAGTATTATAACATTTTGAGAAATCTGATTCTTTGCTAAGAAAGTTTGGACCTCGTCGTCTACGTATGACTCCCACAAAGTGCATTCAAGTTTCTGACCCCTATCATGATATAGAAACAAAAGACTCATAAGAAATGATGTAAAATCCCATTCTCTTTAAATTCAAAAACACATAAGAAATTACATTACAATACTATCAGAATTATAGATAACATAAATACCTCAGGTTGTCAAGCTCCACGACAACCATTTTTGTATTCCTACTAGAGATGACATGTTCACGTACTTCCCCAATTCTAGACAGCAAACCAATGACGTCTACACAACAATTAACATGGGTTTCAGCCTTACGTCCTATATACAAAATCTTAATTGAAAGCGAATAACACAATACACCAATCCCATCACCTATTAAATAAGGAGAGTCAGAGGATTCTTTCTCAATAACGTCAAATTCAGCAAAATCAAAACCACGCTCAGGAATCGTGGCATCAACAATGGATTTCACGTCCGTCCTCAAGTTGAAAGACGGACGATATTCATGCCGTGTTGGCCTGAAATTACCCGTATTCAACCCAACTCCAAAAAATTTTATAAAATAAGCATCACCCTCACGAATTTTCTTCCGAACCTGCAAAGTACCCTTGGTCGTAGCATGGATCCTTCCACCCTATAAAATGAAAACACGCAACAAAGCAAAAAAAAAAAAAAAAGACAATGAGCTACCGAAAAGACAAAAACATTGAAAAAAAGAAAAAATACACTACTCGTTCGTCGACCAAAACCATATCCACATTGTCATCAAAATCTTTTCGATTAAAACCGGGAACCTTCCAACACCTAACTACACGCACTTTAATCCTCCACTCTTCTTTCGTCGGATTAAGATCCTTTACAAAGTCGTATTTTGAGGACATTATGTTGAACGATAAAATCAGTGGAGGAGTAGAGAAATGGACCAAAGAAGATACAAAATGCTCGTGGCAGTGATGCAGACCAAAAGGCAAAAGCAACACCAAATATCGTTTTTATACATGCAATGAATACATAGAAAATTTCAAAACATTTATTAATTATTTTAACTTCTCCCACCCATTTCACGTTGAAAGTTGAAATTTTTAATGAGTACTAACTTACTTCCTGCAGTAATGGCTTGCGTATTACAAAAACGGAACACAACAGTATTAGTACAGCAGCCAATTGCACATCGTCCAACAAATCTAAACCCTAAACTAAACACGCCAAAAACAGAAAAAGTAATTTTCCATGATAAGTTTTAAGTTTCCAAAGCAACTCTATGTTAATGGTTAAGTTTCCAAAGCAACCCGTATCAGCAAAAAATAAATAGAATTGGATAATATATCGACACACACAATCCCTTAAACGTACACCAAGAATAATACATTAACATTTTATATGGAGAAGCACATGAAAAATATTTAGACCATAGAGAAAAGGTAGACATAAGTACTGACACAGACACAAATGAAGAATTAAACAAACTAAAAAAAAACTATATTCTGAACAAAGCAAACCAAAAAACCATTACGATCTTAATTAACTCCCAAAAATACCTAGACATTAATGTATTGTCTCAATTCATAATTAGCACTACAATTATTTTTAATACATGCAATGAATACATAGAAAATTTCAAAATATTTTTTAATTATTTTAATTTTCCAACACATTTCACGTTGAAAGTTTAAATTTTGAATCCACAGCTGTCTGCCACCTTTAAAAAATAATTGTACAGACTATTTATTTTTGTTTCAAGAAAATTTTATTTACCGTAAAAAAATATTTCTCAAAGAAGTAAGTTTTCAAGACATCCTCTAGTGTGAACAGAAAGCTGATATTTAAGGAAAATGCGACACCTCAGCTAACTTTCCAAAATTTGGTTCTACTTTCTATATAGTAAGATATGACTTTTGCTTTTCACTTCCCTCTCACTAAATTTTGGAATCCGCCATTGATTGGTGAGCAAAGCCTGTAAGCTCGATTCTATTTAGATTAAGTTGAACCAAAAATAGACACAATATATATATATATATATATATATATATGTGTGTGTGTGTGTGTGTGTGTGTGTCAAATTTCAAGTTTGACACCTCATCTGAGAGCTGTTAAATCAAAAAAGATCAATGATTATGATTTATATACATGTGACACCATTGATCTTTTTTGATCAAATAACTCTCAGGTGAGGTGTCAAATTTCAAATTTGACACTGATGTCAAAGGATATATATATATATATATATATATATGGGTTTACATTTCTACAGCTGCTATACGTGCATCAATCAAATACTTGTTATATATACTTGAAAGCATTAAATGCGGGGAATCATAGCCATACAAAGGATGAAAGCATTAAATGCAGGGAATCGTAACCATACACATGTCGTTGCTATACGTAAAGCGGCTGCAGAAATGATTTTAACATTTATACATATATATATATATATATATATATATAGGGGAAAATATTTCTGCAACCACTTTAGATAATGTTGTCTACAGCTACTCTATTTTAACTAAGTATGACCGGTCATATATTAAAATTGCATTTTCTCTCTCCGCCACGTCAGCCGATAGTGTCTGAGGAAAGAGAAAAAAAAGAACAGCTTTATTGTTATAACTAAGTATGACTGGTCATATTTAGTTAAAAAGGGGTGGCTGTAGATAACCTTATCTAAAGTGGCTATAGAAATACATTTATATATATATATATATATATATATATATATATATATATATATATATATATATATACGGTAAAATCATTTCTGCAGCCGCTTTACGTACAACAACGACAGGTGTATGTTATGATTCCCCAACTTTCATCTTTTGTATGGTTATGATTCCCGCATTTAATGCTTTCAAGTATATATATATGACAAATATTTCTTTGTTGCACGTACAGCAGCTGCAGAAACATAAATCCCTATATATATATATGGTTTCACTTTTTCTACGATCAATGTAGATAACTTATTTACAGTGAGCCCAAAACGACGTCATTTTTAGACGGAAATCAATGTATTTCTGTAATTATAATTTATTTCAGGTTATAATAGTCTTTTTCATTATAATTTTTTAATTTTTCAACCCAAAACGACGTCATTTTGATAGCAAATATAGATAACTTATCTACATTCACTTTAGAAACATTAGAGTCTAAATATATATATAGGAAGGATATACTTACCACTAAAAAAGTTTACCACCTTTACAACCAATCTAATCACTGTTGATTTCCGTCAATCTAACGGTATAATTTATTGAAAACTATCGGTCGCATTTATTAATTAATTATTAATTCTTTTTTTTTGAATTACAATTAATTATTAATTCTCAATGGTTGTAAATGTGATAAAAAAAAATTGGTGGAAAGTATATCCTGCCCTATATATATATATATGGGGAATGATCTGTTTACAAACTTTTTTTACAAATTACATTAAGTATGACCGGTCATACTTAATATAGTTTCTAAGAGTTTGTAAACAAAAAATTTATAAATATAACTTTCCCATATATATATATATATGAAGTCATAAATTTCTTAAATAGTGAATTAACAGTCTTGGCTTACGCTAGAATAAAGGAAAGCATCATGGTATAATTACGCTCCCATTAGCTGGAAATTTATTGGCTGTGTGAGAGATTCTGCATGTACATGCTAAGGTAAATAGGTAATCCCATATGATGTGTATTTATATCTTCGGATTATCCCATAGTCAACATTTCAGTCCCTACCTGTGTATGATGTGTATTTATCTAAACTTTGCCTGTTTCAATTGACTATAGTAATTTTATAGGGTTTATCATCTATTATGTAACATGACCTTATGAAATTTCCTACACACATACCATTTTGTGGGGTCCGCAGGAAAAAAAAATTTCAGCACGCAAAATAAATCTCTATAACATAACACATTCACTTTTTTTACGACATAACTCTTATAAAATCCATTTTTATATCATGTCAGCTAATAGCATAATATATCGCAATCAGATATATCGCAGTCCTATAAAATTTAGTAATTAATTGTGGTCAATGTTCTAACTGGCAAAGTAATCCAGGTTCTCTCGGTTCTGGAACATTCTAAACCAATCAATATCCAGGAATTATCAAATTCATTAATCGTGAATATTTCACGCAAGTTCATTACTCCATTTCGTTAATAGTTTTAAGTTAATTAATTAGTAGTAGTAGTATTGTCTTAATTTGGACCATTAATTTAAGCCGAGACCCTGAGAGGACGGATAAATTCTTGGTACAACTGTTGTACCTAAGTGGGTAGAATTTTTTTCACTTTTGGAAAAAAAAAATGCAATACGATGGGAAAAATAAATTTAAAATAATTTGAAAAAGCGTTAATTTTTTTTTTCGAAAACTGCAAAAAAAAGTTATACCCACTTGAATATAATAGCTGTAGCAAAAATTTATCTCATGAGGACATTTTGAGTTAATCACATGGGCCTCCCATTCAACTGATGACACTTGTATTAAAAGTTTTACTTTCTCTCATTTCCGTACAAACTTTTCAAAAAATACAAGTTTTTATTGGCTTGTCCAACTGAATTTTTTATGCACAGGTGCACATTAAATATTTCTCGAGACCAGACCACCGCCATAGTTAGTGAATAAAATTAGCTATTTAATTATTTCATAATTCCTATCAGCGTCACAAGTAACAATATGCAGATTCGACATGAGTCACGTTGTTATTGTTAGGGGTGGCAATTTAAGACACGACCCGCCAACCCAATCCGGACCCGACACGAAATTTTCGTGTTCGGGTCAATCCGTTTAATAATTGGGTCGTGTTCGGGTTGGAAAAATATAACACGAAAATATTCGTGTCGGGTCACGGGTCAACCCGTGAACCCGCTCTGACCCGCAAATATAATTTTTTTTTTATTTTTTCAAGGTTATTATGGTAATTTTATTGAATGATATAAAAAAAATATACACTCTAGGTTTCTTTTTATTGAAGTTTTTTTTTTGTTATATTGCAATCAGATTTGGTGCTTTTTTGGGGCGAGTCGTGTAATAAACGGATCACACTTATATTATAAGATTTTTCGGGTCGTGTCGTGTCAACCCGCAGAAGAAGTGGGTCGTGTTCGGGTTGAGAATTTTGACACTAATAATTAATCGGGTCGTGTTCGGGTTGAATCTATTCGTGTTCGTGTCAGACACAGGTCGACCCGAACCCAACCCACGAACACGATTTGCCACCCCTAGTTATTGTCCATTTTAGGCGCCTTGATTCCAATGAAAAAGCCTGAGAGAAAGCAAAAAATTGTGTACAAATTAGTTGTTTAATTTGTACTTTGTAGTGGTTAGTACTAGTGCTTAGCATAATGCTAAGCAAATTATTGAATTTTCCAGAGTCACCAAGATATTCTGATAGTGTTCATTGATATAGTTTGCTCTTCCCTCTCCACTTCTTTTGTCGTGGCCAAATAGAAAGAGATCAATTTTTCTCCAAAAAAAAAAAAGAGAGAGAGAGATCAAATTGATTTCGGTCGTTCAATTCAACGTGCCCAATAAGGTCTATGCATTTACGTCAGTAGGTTATTACAATTGGCAAAAGAATCTGAACGCACAAATGATTAGCCAAAAACCATTACATGGCTAACGAGTAACAATGTCATGATGATTATGACACCAGCTTAACCCCTCATTAATCATGTCGATACTTCACTAATTATGGGTAGGCTTTTCAAATGCTGCATGCTACGCTACTTTTTCTTCCCTGGTATTTTTTATATACGTTTATGTTAGCTAGACCGGGGACTCACTTGCTTTTTTATATATCTACCCGTTTTCATTCATAATTGTCTTAAGTGAGGAAATTGGAAAGTGCTTGTGATTGACGGACCCAGTAAAGGGGTGCTTAATTATACTATAATACATATATATATATATATATATAGATAGATATATATAGGGGATCAACTTACACCTAATAAATTCTACATCAAATCTTAACTGTTGATTTCCGTGCATCCAACAATTTGACACCAAATCCCAACCGTTGATTTCTGTCAATCAACAGTTATCATTTATTGAAACTAATAAATAATTAATGAGTGCAATTCCCAATAAATGATAACCGTTGATTGGCGGAAATCAACGGTTAGAATTTGGTGTCAAATTTCAAAATTTTACACCGGTGTCAAAGGATCCTGCCCCATATATATATATATATATATATATATATATATATATATATATATATATATATATATATATTAATTTGGTGCTTTCTAACCATAACTCTAACTAAATTATAATAATCCAGCATTTGTTAGAGTAATTTGGATTGCAATCGTGGGTAAGTAAAGATGATTGGGAGTTGGGACAATATCAAGATTACCTCCATCAACAAGTGTTTGTTGTGTTTTATCAAGGCGGAGTGGAAGCATTTATATATAGAATAGATTAGATGAAATGGAATAAGTATAAAAATTGTAACTTTAAGTAGTTAGGATGTAATATATGTACTAATCTAATGTAACATAGTTTAGGAAGTTGACTCTGATGTAAAATATCTAGAATTTAAAATATATGTATTTGACTAAATACCATGTATACACTAACTAAGTAAAGTTTTCTATACAAATCAATGTTTAAAAGTTTGCACTACTTGATTTTATTTTATTTTATTTTTTGGTAGATACATGGGGCAAAGCCCCACAAAAAAAACAAACAACAATAACAAACAGAACCAACAAACAGCTAAAAATGGAAACTAAAACAGAACAGAAAAAAATGCATAAAAAACATAAAAAGACTGCAAACAACAGCTAGGAACCCGAAGTATGCAGACTAGGATCCAGTAAATCCGCTGCAAGAAGATTGATAAGCTCTCCATGAGGGGATAAAATGGTGGATCGACCAAAAGAATCCTCCAAAGCTTTCTTTGCAATCCAATCTGCACAACAGTTGCTGGACCTAGGAACATGCTTCAGAGTGACAACCCAATCTCTACTAAGAACTGCTCGAATCTTAGCCACCAAGGGAGGCTTTCGAGTCTCATTACCAGAATTGGTAAGAAAGCTTAAAGCTTGAATAGAATCCGATTCAACTATAATACTCTTCCAACCATAGCTCCAAGCAAATTCCAAACCATGAAATAAGGCCCAGAGCTCAGCTTGCAGAGAGGAACAGGAACCAATAAATGCAGAAAAACCACTTAACCATTTTCCATTCCAATCTCTTAAGAGGCCTCCACACGCCGCTTTAACATTTGTTGCTGCACCATCAACATTCAACTTAATAACACCCGAATCTGGAACTGACCAGACCTGACTTGACCGATCAGGAGGATCTAAAGTAGCAGGAAAAGAAACTCGACTACTACTTTTACAACAACTAATTTTTTCTATCAAAGTTGCAAGCACACCAGACGGATCAGTTGGGCGGATTGCAGTAACATCATGCAACTCTTTGTTTCTCCAAATCCACAAGTAATAGCAGGCTGTGAAGAATAAATCTCTCCAGTCTTTACCAAGATTAGACTTCTGGTTTAAATTAATAAGAATCCAATCTTTAAAGTAGCTAGAGCTAAAGAAGCCTAACGACAGAGGTTGAAAAAGCTGATTTAACCAGACTGTCCTTGCTTTTGGACAATCTCTAAAAACATGAAGACTGGTCTCCACTTCATTAGGACAATCTCTAAAAACATGAAGACTGGTCTCCACTTTATTTTTATTAATACATGATGTGATATTCTCTATATTATTTACCATACTGCCACACGTTGAAGTTTGCTATGACTAGTAGAGAACTTGGTAGCCAATGATTTCTTGACATGTGGCACACTTTCGCAGGAAAGGATTACTGCTACATGTCCAATGATTCTCTATATTATTATTTTTTTGGTGAATTTTTTTTGGTGAAAATTATTTTTATTAATATATTATGTGATATTCTCTATATTATTTAAATACAAGATGTTACACTAATTCAAATAAAAATATCAAATTATTCAGAACAGTGACCAATGTGCCACGTTTTTTGTATTTATATACCAAATTGCATGCGAACAGTAAAATTTACCAGACTGCCACACGTTGAAGTTCGCTGATGCTCTACGGCAAGTATACCGATCGCACAAGTAATAAAGTGATAAATAAAGTTCATCTCCACAGGGATTGGGATCTAATATCAATTAAACTTTTTCTCAAAGAATGGAAAAATTCAAATAGGGTTGTGACAAATATTGTCAAATTGATGGAAATTCAAATATGAAAATAAAAGACTTATTTTTGTATTTTTGTTTTGAGAAATAAAACAATAAAATTGAAAATTGATTTGTAAAGAATATGAGAAAAACATTGTAACCAGGGTTCATTCACCAAATGATTCTCGCTTTTTACTCCGGATTGATTTACAATAATCATTTATATAATCACTCAGATAAATTATCATCTAAAAAGATTTAGTAGTTAACCCTCAATTCCTTGCAGGGTTAACCCTTTAATCCCATGAGAAACCCCAATTCCTTGCAATGTTTCTCATGGGATCAAGCAATGGGCGCAATAATTTAAGCATCTGCAATCGTATACACGTATATTCCTAGCACGTATACAGATTGTTATCTTACTCCCTTTCGGGATCAAAAACCCCAATATTCCTATCTAGGGTTTTGATCCTCAGAATATCCCCAACTATCAGATTGATCAATTCTAACAAAGAAGATATCAAATTCGCGCAGAGTAATGATAAAAATAATTATATAAATCAAAAACCATAAACCAATCCTTCGCATCAAGGGTTCACATATGGATCGTGACCCTGACTACAATAAAAAGATCTAGCCAATCAACATACTGATCACTGATCTAAAATTCAACATAAACTAAAAATAAAAGAGAAAGAAAAAGAAGAAGAAGAACGAAAAATGTGAAGAACTCCACAGCTGCCTCCTTCTTCTCCCGGTCCAGATCTGAATGAATGGAATGGTGGAGGACCACCCTTTTTATACTTGAGTTTATGGGTGTGGTCCATGTGATGTTGCGTGTATAGATAAGGATGACACTTCAGCGTGATGTAATGCTGAGAAAGCATCCTATCATTATTTGCTGCAGTGCCAGCTGTGCTTTGACTTAGCGCTTTGATTACAGATTCTTTCCTTAATTGCTTCAGCGCTAATTGAGGATAGTTTGAAATGTGATGTAATGTTTAAATGCTCATCTCGCAATTTTTTGAATCTCTTCCTTTTTAACTGGAACAAGATGAAGAACGAAGAACGCCACAGAGCCCTTCTCCTCCAGTCTCTCCAGATCCAGATGGAATGGAATTATCAAAATGTGTGGGATTTCCTCTGAAGACTGAATTGTGTGTCATGGAGTGTGTGGAGAGGAACCTTTGCATAGGTAGCAACTAGGGTTTCGCCGCATCTTCCAAAATTACCCATGAAACGTGTAATGGAATAATTAATTACAACTTTATTACCGAAACGTATAACATAAAGATTTAATTAAAACTTTATTACGTAACTGAAGAATTAAATTAAAACTTATTACGTAACGAAAGAATTAATTAAAAACAGTTTTGAATTCAAATTTTGAATTCAAATTTCGCTTCTTTTTCCTGTAAAAACACAACTAACAGGTGCATATTATTGACATACAAAGAATCAACATAATTAGCAAATATGTATTTAAATTACTCTCTTATGACTCAATTCTTGCTCTCTTATGACTCAATTCTTGTCAATTTTAACACAGAAAAATCACACTTGCCAGAGGCACATCATTCGCTATGACTGATAGAGATCTTGGTAGTCAATGATTTCGTGACATGTGGCACACTTTCACAGGAAAAGCTGAATGGACAAAGTTCGCTACAAGGGGTAGGGAACTTGGTGCGCTATGTGGCACAATCTCGTTGCCCGATCAGGATTAATGTGCTAATCACAATCAAAAAAAAGAAAATAGAGGAAATGACTATTTAATTAATGTACCAATCACATTAATTGTGATTGGTACATTAATTTTTTTTGATTTCATTGTTACAAATTCAAACGTTGTTTGTGAGAGATAAAATATACCAAATGAAGTGTCATTGCGTAGATATCGAAAAGTTATGTGAAATAAAATAAAAAATCATCTGACTTAGATATCTAAATCAAATGGTATGGCCTTCTGAAGTGATTGGTGATTGGTACATTAATTGAGATTGGTACAATCAAAAGTTAATCCCATTGGTACACTATTTGTGAATATGATTGGTACATTAATTGTGATTGATACATTAATTAAATAGCTATTTTCCTTCGTTTTCCTTCATTTTTTTATTGTGATTGATACATTAATTCTGACCTGGTAACGAGATTATGTCACATAGCACACCAAGTTCGCTATAGTCCAGTCAACTTTTCTTGCGAAAGTGTGTCACGTGTCATGAAATCATTGGTTGCTCATAGCGAACTTGGATATGTGGTAGCCAGCTTTTCATGTGAAAGTGTATCACGTGTCACGAAATCATTGACCGCCAAGTTCGCTACCATTCGTAGCAAACTTCAACGCGTGGCAGTCTAGAAAGATATACTGTTAGCATGACAAATTGGTAAAAATTGCCAAAAATGTGGCAATTTGGTCACTTCCAAATTATTCAAAACTAGATACACCAGTGAGTTATAATATAATATGATAAAAATGTGTGTCATTTTAAAGGATGTAAAGTTATTTCATTTTAAGTGGGTGAAATAAATAAATCATAAGGGAGAGAAAGTGGACAAAAAAATTAAGGTATGGATTTTACCTTTATATGAGAGTAAAATAACACAACTTGTGTCATTTAAAAGAATAAAAAAATTTCCATATAATATTAGGGAGAAAACATAATGTAATATAATATTAGACATATAACATAAGGGTAAAGTGTGTGTGATTTTAAAGAATATAAAGTTGTGTCATTTTAAGAGAAAGAAAGATATAGATAAAGGAGGAGAGAGAGTTGACAAGTTTCCACCTCTTTGTGAGAGTGAAATGATATAAATTATATCATTTAAAATGATAAACATTTTTCGCATAACATAATATTAAAATCTTAAGCACTTATGCTATATGATTGTGACAAAAGTTTATTTTCTGAAGTTATTATACAATTAATATTCCTTATATTTTTAAGGGTAAATATGCATTGCAATATTTAAAGGGAAACTCATCTTGAAATTTTATTTGCAATTTTTTTAAGGGTAAATATGTATTGCAATTTGTAAAGTGATGCATGTGCAGTGAATATGCAAAATTTATTTATAATTTATCTGAATTTTTGGATTTATTCAATTACTAATATTATACATAAATATTATTGAAAAAAATATTTAAAAGTACAGGCCAAACCTATCAAAATAAATATGTGTACGGATATGAATGGATCGATTTAACAAATCCTACAAATTGAACTTATATCATGTAGAATTTGACCTATTACATTTACGTGTCGGTTGATTCCGTTTTGATTTTTCACTGTATATATAGTGATGATGAAGATATTTACCAAGAGGATAGTCTGGAGTTTGAGTCTGAATTTGGTAACATTGTATCTGTGGATAACATTCCCATTGATGTTCTTCAATGGGTCTGTTCTGCCTGTTGGCAGATGTGTCCAACGTAGGTTGGATGATTGATCTTGGATACAAGTGTTTCTCTCTAGATGCCTATAGATTAGGTATCTGGGAGGAACGTGGATCACTGACACTGACCTAGGCGTATGCCTTCAAGGTGTGTGTGTGATCTATAGTGTTTAGGATTAGAAAATGTGTACCTTACTGCTCTGCTTTACCTGCATTATATAGCCCGGATCTAGGGTTTGGTGGCTGGCCGAGGTGCAATGTGGGCTTCGGGCCGAGGTGCATAGTGGGCCTAGGTCTAGCCCATAACAGTTGCCCCCAGCTCGGTAGGCTGAGTTATCTGGCTGCCGAGTTGCGTTAATCATCTGACCTGAGACATCTCAGCTGTATAGCCGATATGAATTCACATGCCAGTCTTTCATCTTGCGGTCATCCTCCACGTGTTTCAAGCCATCATGATGCGTATCGTTTGATTATCTGTGCGCCGTCTTGGCATTTAATGCGACTGCGACTGTACAGATATCAATCGTTTTGTCTTGTCAGGTGCTTTTTGCTTTTGCATTTACGCTTTTGCCCCTGCCTTTTCGTTTTCGCGGGTCATATCTCTTGAACTTCTCCCCTCTTCCTATTTTACTGACGCTTCCCCCCCTTTCTTCACCTTCTGCTTCTTTCGTTACTTTATTTGCGATTTGTGACATTTGTGTTTCGAGGTTTTCTGGAAGCATCAATCTTCTCCGTTCGGTACTTTAGCGTCACTTGCTCTGTAAGTATGAGTTTTCTGACCTTTTTTATCTCCTTGCCTTCCATTACTGCTTGTTGCTTGCATTCCTGTGGTTATTGCTTTCATTACCGCATTTAGTCTGTATTCGCATTCGTCCTCTTTACATTCGGTTTTCTTACTGTCGCTGGTTACGTTTGTTGCTCTTGTCTGGAAAAGTTTCCAATATGGATAAGGGAATTCCTTATCAGTATAGGAGGGCCACTTGTCCTCGTGTTTTCGGCCGGAGTGACGAAATCTTGGCAGAGGAGGAAGCTAGAGCTACTGAGGAGGAGGTGATTCGAGGCCAAGGTGCCTCTTCTAGCCGTGGACGTCGGCTGCCGGCTTCTAGGCCCGAGCGTCGTCGTCGTGTTTCTGGCTCTGGACACTGTCCACCAGTGGGATCTCGTCCCAGTGGTCAAGGGCGGTCTCGATCCTCGAGGCGAGGTCGGTCCTTGCCTTCTAACCGTACCGCGGGCTGTACGCCCACGAGCGCCAACCTTTCCTTAGATGATAGACCTAGGTCGTCTTCCTTTCTCATCACTGGTCCCCGAGATCAAGTTTCCTTGAATCCGTCCTCTGTTCAGCCCCTACCATCGACCTCCCTTTCCCAGAATCCAAATCCATGCTTCAATTGCGTTCATCTCAGCGCGCAATTTATTGGGAATGGTAATGACTTCATGACGAACCTAGTCTTAGGCAGTTGTTCTCACCATGTCGGACTTAGAACTTCAGTTCCCATGACCTCTTCAGATAGTTCTTCGAGCTCTTCACACTGTAGTTTATTTAACTCAGGTGCGTGTACTTTGCTTCTTTTGTTGTTTTTAATCCACCCATTTTGCTGTTCTAGGTTCTTATGGAGTCCCCTTCTGCAGAACTCAACGTGGAGACTACCTCATCTAATCACGAGCTGGAAGCCGAGGTTGCAGTAGTTGAAGAAGGTTCTGCCCCGGTGGGTGTCAGTCTGCGCCGGCAATTTCCCTGGGTGACCCAGGAAGTCCTTAGTTTTAGGTCCTCCCTGACCACAGAGGAAATATCTGGGTTACCCATTGGTAACCCGATAGGTTTTAATACCTTCTGCCCAGCGGAGGATGAGCCAGTGTGCTCAGGTCGGAATCCGCAAGAGCCTCCCTTTTTCTTCTTTTACCGAGATTTGATCACAAAGATCGGTATTCGCTTTCCTTTTTCCCCCTTTATTATATGTCTTCTAAACCATTTCCTTTTAGCTCCCACTCAAATTCACCCTAACGGATGGGCATATATTGTTGCCTTCGAGCAACTCTGCGTATCCTTGTCCGTTAACTGTTCCGTTGCCCTGTTTATGTATTTTTTTAATATTTATACCCCACGCTCCGGTTCTGAACCTCCCAAGTTGAAGGGTTGGGCCAGCATCCGGGGTCGTATTAGTAAGCTGTCTAGGAGGTTGTTTTCTGTATACAGTGACTCCTTCAAAAACTTCAAAGGCGCGTACTTCAAGGTCGTGGCCGAGGCCGGTGAGAAGCCGTGGTTTGTTGGGGAAAAAGATGAGGGGAAATTCCCATTATATTGGTCCCATCAACATTACCTTCGAAAGTCGGCTGATTACAGGCTGCCCTTATCTACCGAGGAGAAGCTCAATGTCAAGACCTTGCTAACCCATATCCATACCCAGGGTCATATGAGTGCTGCGTCCTTGGTTGCTAAGTCCTATGTTGCAAGCGATCAGCCCAGTATGCTTTTCAACATTGTTTTCTTTTTTCCTTTTTCATTTACTTGTCGTTTTTATCCTGCTTTGGAGTCTGATATGTCCTTGATTATGCTGGTAACCTTGCTTCTTTTATTTGCCAGGTTTAACCATGAACCCCAGCTCGGATGACGTGCCTGATTATTGCCGGGTTTTGCGGGGCAAGGGTGTAGCCCGTCCCCCCCCCTCAAAGAAAACGAAGGTTGCTGCTTCTTCCCTGGGTGCGGGTTCATCCAACCCTGAGCCCCATCATGGCACCTCCATCTTGGATCTGACCAATGATGGTGAGAACTGGTTGGATGGGGAACCAGAGGAGACCCCCCTTACTACTGGCGGCACCACCCGGGCCGTGGTATCTGTTGCAAGGGGTAGCGCCCCACCCTCTCCCCTGCCTGCTGGCTTAAGGAGGGGTTCATTATGGGAGATGGGGGTCACTGCCGAGCTGCGTGGCGTGACCCGCGCTCCTCCTTCCTTCTATGGCTCTCCTGCTCCTTCGAAGGCCGAAGCGGACGAGCTGCAGAAAGCCGAGCAATATCTTTTCAAGGCGGCTTCTTTGATGAAACCGTACTCCCTCCTGCTCGAGAAGCACTCCGAAATTCTATCCGAGAAGGATAACATGCAGAGTCAGCTAGCCGAGCTAAGGCAGGAAAATCAAGTTCTGAAGTCTGATGTGGCCAAGCTCAGTCTGTCAGTGAAAAATTCGCAAGCCGACTTGAATGCTATCTCGGATTGCTGCGGAGTGGAAAGTGGCAAGGATGCCATACTAAGGTTTGTCAAAGCCAAGCTATCCATGCTGTCAAAGGCGGAGGCTGCGCATGAGGAGATGGCCTCTCAACTTAAACAGCTGAGGGCGCAGCAGGAGGAGTTGCAGGCTGATTATGATCAAAGCCAGACAGTACTTGAAAATGCTGTTGGTTCCGCTTTCAACAATGCGGTGAACCAGGTTAAATTTTTTAACCCTGAAGCGTCTCTCAACCTGGATCAGCTGGATTGCTATGGCTACATTAGCGGCGGAATTTTCCACTCGGCAGCCGAGGAGCCAATTGCAGCGGATGGGGAAGGTTTTGTCCCTGTCTTGGAGGAGGAAGATCGGCAGCCGGATTCCGGCTCTCAGCCAAATTTGAGGGGGAATACCCCGTAATTTGTAATATGCCGTTGTCATCCCGGCTTTTTTTGTATAAACACTTTTTGGTCTAATTTGATATTAATTCAAAAATAGAATTAATTGTGTAGTTTATCTGTTTTAATTGCAATATCCGTCTCGTATGTTTCGAGTTTTGTTGCCGGATTTTGAATTTAGCCGAGATAACGTGCGAGGGCGTCCCCTCAGCACAATTTCCCATTTTCCATAAATGGGCCAAGGTTAGCACTCTCAACCTTGCCCTTTAGGCAAGGCGGGTTCAAACACCCGGGCCTAGTTCTTTTCTTCGCGTATTTTGAACTTCCAACGGGTTCATCTATCGCGGATTCAATTTACATTCGAACTCTCAACCAAGTTGGCGGGTTCGATTTGTTAACCCGGGTTAGAACGCTCGGCTCTGGCCTATTTGGCCGGCTGGGTTCCCATAACTTCGGATTTTAATCTAGAATTCAGAACTTCCCATTTAACATGGGATTGTGAAGCTCGGATTCTAGTTCAGAAATGAACACTCAACCGAGTTTCTTTTTTGCAACGGCGGGTTCAATTTCTTGCAACGCTGGTTTCCAGACGTCGGAATGTGCATTCATTGCATAAATTATCAAAGTTGGACACAACTTATAAATAATAGAAATGCGGATTTTATTGAATTACAAAGTTATAAAAGAAAACATCGTTTTTGCATTGTGCAAGCAAGACATTTGATTTAACTGTAATATTTTTTCAACTTATCTGCATTCCATGTCCTCGCCACCTGCTTTCCTTTCAGAGTTTCTAGCACGTAAGCTCCTTTGGACAATTTATTTTTGACTCTGAACGGTCCTTCCCATCTTGGGGCTAATTTTCCTTGTGACGCGTTTCGCCCTCCTATATCCGCCCTTCGCAGGACTAACTCCTCAGCTTCAAATGACCGAGGTCGCACCTTTTTATTGAACCGGTTAGCCACCAGTTGCTTGGCGGCGTAGTTTCTGCAGTACGCCATAGTTCGGATTTCTTCTATTAGGTCAAGCTCAACCGCCACCTTATCATTATTATCCTTTTCTGTTTGCGTAAGAGTTTGAACTCTTCTCCAAGATGGTTCCCCTAACTCCACTGGGATCATGGCCTCACATCCATATATGAGTTTGAAGGGAGATTCGCCCACCGAGGTTTGAACCGTGGTTCTGTACCCCCAAAGCACGTAGTAGAGCTCTTCTACCCACTTACCTTTAGCGGATTGCTCCATACGTCGGCGTAAGCCTTCAACTATAACCTTGTTAGCTGCTTCAGCCTGCCCATTAGTCTGAGGGTGTTCCACCGAGGCAAATCTGTGCCGGATATGGAACCCAGCCATAAGGTTTTGAAACCCTTTGCTAGTGAACTGGGTGCCGTTATCCGTTACAATTTCCGCCGGGATACCAAAACGGCATACTACGTTTCTTTCTAAGAAACGCTGTATTCGGGCCGAGGTAATGGAAGCAATTGGCTCTGCCTCGATCCACTTGGTGAAGTAATCAATGGCGACTATCAACCATTTAAGCTGATCCTCTGCTGCTGTAAACGGCCCCAGAATGTCCATTCCCCATTTGTAGAACGGCCATGGAGCCGTAATAAAGTTCAGCTCCTCAGGTGGGGCCAAGAGGTTTTTACCATGCCTTTGGCATTCGTCACATCGTTGTACGTGATCCTTCGCATCCTTTGCCATGGACGGCCAAAAGTAGCCGGCACGAAGTGGTCGTGGGTTCGATTCCCACAGACGGCGCCAATGTTCTGCCTGTTGGCAGATGTGTCCAACGTAGGTTGGATGATTGATCTTGGATACAAGTGTTTCTCTCTAGATGCCTATAGATTAGGTATCTGGGAGGAACGTGGATCACTGACACTGACCTAGGCGTATGCCTTCAAGGTGTGTGTGTGATCTATAGTGTTTAGGATTAGAAAATGTGTACCTTACTGCTCTGCTTTACCTGCATTATATAGCCCGGATCTAGGGTTTGGTGGCTGGCCGAGGTGCAATGTGGGCTTCGGGCCGAGGTGCATAGTGGGCCTAGGTCTAGCCCATAACAGGGTCATTCATAACATTTATAGTGAGTTTGGTGTTATCAAGGACGATGGCTTCCGGATGCCGGTTGATCCTGCCACTAAAAAGCCTTTAGGTTACTGCTTAATTGAGTATAATACCCGTGAGGTAGACATGTTCTTTCTTTTATATATTAATGTACCTGGCCAGTCTAAAAGAATAAGAAAATCTTTCATGAACAAAACAAAGCCATGTGTTAGGTGATTAATATTAATATTAATATTTACTACCTATCTTTTATAAATTTTCTACTACTAATTTACTACCTATCTAATCACCATTAGATTAATATTTCCTCTCTATCCGAAAACTTTTTAACATTCTCTCTCATTAAGGTGATGTGGTAGGTATTAAATTGGTAGTAAAAATTCTTGGTAGTTAGAATATCCCCACTCTTCTTTTAGATTGGCCAGGTACATTAATATGCGGGAGGATATTCTTACTATCAAAATTTTCTACAACCAACTTACTACCTATCTAATCATCATTGGATCAAAGAGAGAGAATGTTAAATTTTTTTTGAAAAAATAGAAAATGTTGATTCAACCGGTGATTAGATATGTAATAAGTTGGTAGTAGAAAATTTTGATACTAAGAATATCCCTCTACATTAATATATAAAAGAAAGAACATGTCTACCTCAGGGTATTATACTCAATGAAGCAGTAACCTAAAGACTTCTTAGTGGCGGGATGAACCGGCATCCAGAAGCCATCGTCTTTGATAACACCATACTCACTATAAATGTCATGAATGACCCATTCAAGAACATCAATGGGAATGTTATCCACAGATATACAATGTTACCAAATTCAGACTCAAACTCCAGATTATCCTCTCGATAAATATCTTCATCATCACTATATATACAATGAAAAATCAAAACGGAATCAAAGACATACCTTCCAACATTTTGATAAGAGAAAAATAAACACACACAAAAAAAGGTGATGTACCTGATGACGACAAAATCATCGCCGCGCGAGAGGCGAATGGCGTCGAGATCGACTATGTCCTCAATCTCTTTCACCGCGGTCACGTCAGCCATCACTATAGCTATGATTGTAAAGCTGTTAGAGTACGATACTGATCAAATTCGGCACATAAAGAAACTCTTTGACCTGCTTTTTTAAATATGTTCTTGTTTTTAAAACCGAGACGTAAATGTAATAGGTCAAATTCTACATGATATAAGTTCAATTTGTAGGATTTTGTTAAATCGATCCATTCACATCCATACACATATTTATTTTGATAGGTTTGGCCTGTACTTTTAAATATTTTTTTCAATAATATTTGTGTATAATATTAGTAATTGAATAAGGGGAAGGATATTGTAACAACCAAGTTTGTGTTACTACCATGTTACTACCAGTCAATCTCACCGTTAGATCGCTTATGTTGATCTAACGGTTATATTTATTTCCATCTTTATATGGTCATGATTCCCCAAATTTAAAGTAAAAGCATTAAATATGAGAAATCATGACCATACAAAAGTGAAAATAAATATAAAATATTAAATTTGTGGAATCATTACCATCCAAAGATGAAAATAAATATAACCGTTGGATCAACATAAACGATCTAACGGTGAGATTGACTGGTAGTAACATGGTAGTAACACAAACTTGATTGTTACAATATCATTTCCCATTGAATGGAACTTTATGATGTTAGTTTTAGGTGTTTGCCTAATTTGGATTCCACTTGCTTCCCCCTCTTTTTGGATTTATTTTAGTTATGAGATTATATTTGTTATTAAGATTATTTAATGGATGCATCTCTCGATATCGTTGTACTTATTTTTTGGTCTATGATTGTGATTCTCCTACTTTTCATCATTGACATGACATATGACAATGAAATAATTGATGTTAAATTTGTCAATTTTATATACTTGTTAAATTATATTTTATTTAAAATTCCATAGGTTGGATTTATTAAAATTTTCGCCCCTTATATAATTTTCTGGATCCACAACTGATTTAGAGGTAAGTTTGATTCAAATACCCAGCAAAGAGGAACTCAGGCAAAAGAGCCTTTTTAGTGTAAGTGATTGCAAAATGTACTGGCAAAGCCATGGAGAGTACCTTGCTGTCAAGGTTGATCGTTACACAGAGACCAAGAAAAGGACATACACTGGCTTTGAACTTTTTCGTATAAAAGAACGAGACATGCCTATTG
>JAVKPL010003546.1:0-20130 GCA_032173675.1 Gastrolobium villosum
GGTTATATTTTCTTGGGTGGATTAGTGGGTGGTAAGGAGATTGAGATTTCTACGATTCCGGTGGTTAATGAGTTTGCGGATGTGTTCCCTGATGAGATACCGGAATTTCCACCTGAGAGGGAGATTGAGTTCTCGATTGAGTTGTTGCCGGGTGTGGGGCCTATTTCCTTGGCTCCATATCGGATGTCGCCATTAGAGTTGGCAGAGTTGAAGAAACATATAGAGGAGTTGTCTGCAAAGGATTTCATCAGACCTAGTGTGTCTCCGTGGGGAGCACCGGTAATATTTGTGAAAAAGAAGGATGGAACCATGAGATTGTGTACCGACTATCGGCAATTAAATAAAGTGACGGTCAAGAACAGGTACCCATTGCCGCGTATTGATGACTTGTTGGATCAGTTGAGAGGTGCCTGTGTATTTTCAAAGATTGATCTCCGGTCCGGATACCATCAAATTCGGATTAAACCGGAGGATGTGCCTAAGACGGCATTTCGTTCTAGATATGGACACTACGAGTATCAGGTTATTCCTTTTGGGCTTACTAACGCCCCGGCGGTGTTCATGGACTATATGAATCGTATTTTCAAGCCGTATTTGGATCAGTTCGTTATTGTATTCATCGATGATATTTTGATTTATTCTAAGAGCAAGGAGGAGCATACGGAGCATTTGAGGACGGTGTTACAGGTACTAAAAGATAAAAAGTTGTATGCGAAGCCGTCAAAGTGTGAATTTTGGTTATCTGAGGTGCAATTTTTAGGTCATGTTATTTCTGAAAGAGGAGTTGCTGTGGATCCGAATAAGATTGAGGCCGTTATGGACTGGGAACGACCGAAAACTGTTACAGAGATTCGAAGCTTTCTGGGTCTGGCTGGGTATTATCGACGATTTATTGAGGGGTTTTCCACAATGGTGCTACCATTGACCCGATTAACACGAAAAGATACTCCGTTTGTGTGGACTCAGGAATGTGAAAAATGTTTTTTGAAACTTAAAGAGAAGTTGACTACGGCTCCAGTGTTGACACTCCCCGACCCGGAGGGTGAATTTGAATTATACTGTGATGCGTCCAAGAGAGGTTTGGGGTGTGTACTAATGCAAGAGAAAAGAGTGGTTGCTTATGCTTCAAGACAGTTAAAGCCGCATGAAGAGAATTATCCGACGCACGATTTGGAGCTTGCTGCAATAGTGTTTGCCTTAAAAATCTGGAGGCATTTTCTGTATGGGATGAAATTTGCTGTGTTCAGTGATCACAAGAGCCTAAAGTATTTGTTTGATCAGAAAGAATTGAATATGAGACAGCGGAGATGGGTTGAATTTTTAAAGGATTATGACTTTGAGTTGAAATACCATCCGGGAAAAGCTAATGTGGTAGCAGATGCATTGAGTAGAAAGTCTGTAAGTGTGTCCCAGTTAATGCTGTGGGATCATGATTTAATAGAACAGTTCCGTGACTTGAAATTGGTGGATGTTTTTATAGGAAGTGTTGA
Organism: Gastrolobium villosum; assembly: GCA_032173675.1. Lineage (NCBI taxonomy): Eukaryota > Viridiplantae > Streptophyta > Magnoliopsida > Fabales > Fabaceae > Gastrolobium > Gastrolobium villosum. The sequence continues at coordinate 1,491 of JAVKPL010003546.1, forward strand.
AGAATTCAGAGGTTTACAGGTTGAGAATGAATTGTATGGGAGGATTAGAGAGAAACAGATTCTAAATGATAGCAGCAAGTATCTGAAAGGACAGAATGGTATAGCATTAAATGAACAAGGATTGTTAACGTACCAGGGCAGGATAGTTGTGCCTAAAGAATTAGCCGAAGAAGTAATGACTGAGGCCCATAAGGGTCAGTATGCTGTACACCCGGGTGCCACAAAAATGTATCAAGACTTGAAAACTAAGTTCTGGTGGCCTGGGATGAAAAAGGATGTAGCCGAGTATGTATCAAGGTGTTTGATTTGTCAGAAAGTTAAGATAGAACATCAGAAACCAGCAGGGTTACTTCAGCCGTTGGATATACCAGAGTGGAAGTGGGAGAGCATCTCGATGGATTTTGTTGTTGGTTTGCCTCGGACTCAGGCCGGACACGATTCAATTTGGGTAATAGTGGACAGGCTCACGAAGTCTGCACATTTTCTGCCAGTGCGAGTGGACTTCTCTACGGAGAAATTAGCAAAGTTATATGTGAAAGAGATTGTAAGACTCCATGGAGTACCGGTTAGCATTGTTAGTGATCGGGATCCGAAATTTACTTCTCGTTTTTGGGGAGCCTTACAGCAGGCTTTTGGCACTCAGCTTCGGCTGAGCACTGCGTATCACCCGCAGACTGATGGTCAGACTGAGAGGACCATACAGACATTAGAGGATATGTTGAGAGCTTGCTCACTTGAGCAGGGTACTGCTTGGGATAGATATTTATCACTGGTGGAATTTTCGTATAATAATAGCTTTCACTCCAGTTTGGGTATGGCACCATATGAGGCATTGTATGGGCGGAGATGTCGCACTCCTACTTGTTGGACAGAGGTTGGTGATAAAGAGAGATTTGGGCCGGATTTTGTGCAAGAAACTACGGCACAGATAGAAATGATCAGGGAAAAGCTTAAACAGGCACAGAATCGGCAGAAAAGTTATTATGATAATAGACACAGACCGCTGGAATTTGATGAAGGTGATCATGTGTTTGTACGGTTATCTCCAGTTACTGGTGTTGGGCGTGCACTGGGCGTGAGGAAGCTGAGTCCCCGTTTTATTGGGCCGTATCAAGTAATGAAAAGAGTTGGACCAGTGGCCTATCAGCTTGCCTTGCCCCCACAGTTGTCAAATCTGCACGATGTTTTTCATGTATCACAGCTGCGACGTTACATTCCGGATGAATCACATGTGGTGATACCGGACGAGATTGAAATTAAAGAGAACTTAAAGATGCCTATAGGTCCTATTGAGGTCCTTGACCGCAGTGAAAAGAAGCTCAGAAGCAAAGTGATACCGATGTTAAAGATTCAGTGGGAAGGACGTACACCTGAGGAAGCTACTTGGGAGCGGGAGGAGGAGATTCTCCGACTATATCCTGAGTTAGTGGACAGGTATGGATTAATTTTGCGGACAAAATTCTAAAAGGTGGGGTGATTATAACACCTCACAATTCTAAAATAAGTAATTAAAGTGTTAAGTGAGAAATTAAGTGAAGGATTAGTGAAAATCCCAAAGAATAAGCCAAAATACAAAGAAAGGGCAAAACGGTAATTAGCCAACACGCAACCCTAGGAAGGTAAAAATTGAGCAGGAGGTTTCAGATGATAAAAATAAGCCTGGAAATGGATTCAGAACGAAAAATTGAGTGGATAGGCAAGTTTCAAAAAAATCAGTGAATAGTGTTTTTAGCGGGTAAAAATACCGCAGTCAGATTGCACCGTAAAACGTGCCAGTGGAATTTTGAGCTCTAGGTTTCAAATATTGATTTTAAATGTTCCATAGAAATAGGAAATATGATTTCTGATAATATTTTAGGGATTTAAGTCAATTTGTGGAAGTTTGTTAACGGAGCGCGCTGTACCTTAAAGCAGTGTTTTTCCGAACAACCGGAAAGCTCCAAATTTTTATCTGAAAGAGTAAAATTAAAGGATTTTGTTAAGATGAAAAATTATAATTTCTCATTAGGTTTTTAAATTGTGAATTTTAGTGATGACCGGAGGGAAATTCGGGTGAGTTTTAAATCACGTGGGATCCGGTACCCAGTTAAAGTTAATAAAATCACTTGGAAAGCCCTGTTCACCTTCATTTTCCTCGGCCTTCTTCTTCTCCCAGCAGCAAAACACAGCCCTTGGCCTCCATTGTGCACAAATTTCTTCTTTCTCCTTAAACCAACCAATTCTCAACCAAATTCAACAAAGTTTGTGTTGAATCTTGATGGAAAACACCTTCTGAACCCATTGGTACCACTATTGAGTCTTGAAATTGAGTGTGGAGGAGATCCACCACTGTTTAGATTTCGGTTTTCATGCAAAAAAGGGTGATTATGTTGATTTCAAATGCTCCAATGGTGGAGTATGCTTAGGTGGAGCCATATACCGTGCAATTGGGTAAGTTATTTCAACATTTCATTGGTTAAATTTTGAGTTGTGATAATTGCCCCTAAAGAGGGATTTTGTGATATGTGGTGTTAGAGAGCTCAAATGGAAAATGTCTATTAGATGATAATGTCTTAGAATGATGTATTAATGCTAGAAATGCAATGAAAATTTTAAGCGAAAAAAATGGATTTTTAACTTAGAAAAAAATTGATGCATGAAATGGAATTTTTGAGTTTTGTGTTAATGTGTGGTATAGTGAATTGTAGTGTGATTATATGATGTTAGGAAGTGATTATGTGAGTTGTGGGCCATAGGAATTGAGTGGAAATCCTTGGTTTGGACTAACCAAGATTAGGCCATTTATGTACAATTGAGCAAATGGATGTGTTAGAACACTTTGGTGTTGTGTTGTGTGATGGAAAAGTTATTAGATGGGTTGTGTGGTGATTGGCATGTGGAAGAATCAATGTAAAAATGATAAGTGTTGAAAGTGGCAAAATGTGCCTAAAGTGTAATAATTCGCAAAACGTTGCGAAAAAGTCGTAAAACCGTAAAACGGCGATTGAACTAGCCTTTGGGTAACCTAAGTAAGTGAAATAAAATGAGAAAGAAAATTTAGAAAAATAAAACCTAAATTAACCCTTGTATGGCCGAACCTTAGGGGGGAGAGGAGGAAATTTGACGTTTTTGCGTTTCGACGTATTGTGACTGAAACTGACGGTCGTGCATGGTTGTACAGGTTGCCGTACGTGGACATAGACTTGGAACAGTGAAACAGTGGATTGCCCTTGGTCCTGGATCAAGTGGATTGAGGTAAGTGTTGTGGTTTACAAATGTACGTTGAAATTCATGAGTGGATTCAAAGTTCTAATTGGGGGAATTGTCCTCTTTGTAGGCGTTCCCTGTTAAGCGCTGCAAGTGGAGTCTGCGGAGCTTTGTAAAAAGAAAGAAAGAAAGGTAACCTCTTGGTACTAGGGCTTGTTCCCCTTTTGTGTTCCACCTTGCTAGTTGATGGCAATGGTAGGAAGTGTGTATGAGTAGTGTAGAACAGCATGAGCATGCATGTGCATTATCACAGTGGGTACTTATGTACCAGATCTCTGGCCAGTAGATATTTTTAGCCTTCGGGCAAGTGTTTCCGGACTGCCACTGGATAGGTCTCCGAGAGGGAGTTCCAGTTGACCCAGGGTCGTGGTGTGTTATCCGGATAGGAGCACACTAGGTTGTCTCGGGTGTATATGGTTGGAAGGGGTACCTTGGTGGGTTGTTCTATGAACACGCCAGGGGTAGTACCCATAGGCGTATAGCCGAGGACATGGCGTGGTATTGGTAGCTACCATCCCGCATGTCGTAGTTGTTCTGATATATCCCCCTTTCTCTAAATCCCTTGCTTTATCCCGTTTTATAACAGTGGTGTTGTTTTTATGCTATTTGTATACATCGAAGTGAACCATTGGGTGGAGTTTTCTCCAGAACCTCTTGGTTACTGAGATATATCCGTATATCTCACCCCGTCTCGGGGCATTTATTTCAGGATGTACCAGTGGACACGGAGCAGCGGGCAAGAAGCCCGCATGATGACGAGTGGAGCGGTGGTGTATAGTGTACTTTTTGGTGGCCATTTGGCCCAGGCTAGACTTAGAGCATGAACATGTATATGTATGTAGGAGGAGTCCATTAGCATTATGTTCATGTTATTTTGGCTAAGTTTAGTTTCATGTCATTTTAGTTATGTATGTATTTGGCAAGTGATGTTGTAATATGAAATATTTGTAGTTTAAAGTTAAAGTTGAAAATGTAAATGTAATCCAGTATTGTAAATGTACCATGGATGTATGTAATGTGATGGAAGGGCTTTAGGCCCATTGTAGGTTTATGATTACTTGCATTATGGTTTATGCATGAAAATGTTTATGTTTTAAGTGTTTATTGGATTGGGTTGTAAGTGCCCCAAGGCGTTGTTGGACCTTGTGTGTGCCACCCATTGGATTTTGCTGGATTTCAGGTGTAATAGTGGTGTTAAACAGGTTATGAAAATTTGGGGATTCTTGGAAATACAAAGGAAACTCTGGCGAATTTTCTGTAGAATTGGCAGTTTTTGGGTGAACTTTGGAGGAGCGTATCTCTCTCCATAGTGGTCCGATTGGGACGTGCCATACGCCATTTTGAAGCTTAAGATGTCCCCTACGTTGTGTCAAAAGCCTAGGTTCATTGGTGGTGTGCGCAGCCCATGGGGGCTGTTGTCACGCACTGCCCTGTTTCTGGCCAGCACCAGTGGGCAGATTCGGGTCTGTGTTGGGAAATTAATTCCCGCTTCGTTACTTGGTCAAATTAAGCGTACGATATATCAAATCGAAGTTTGAGGTGTCTAGTTTATGGTGTAAAATTTTGAGAGGCAGTGTCCTTGTGGTTAGGTGCAGTTTATTCCGTGAAGTTTGGACGTTTTTAGACTGTTTCGGAGTTGGTAGGCAATGTTGTTTGTCCAACTTCAAACGGCGATAACCGGAGCTCACGAGCTCGGAATCGAGTGTGTGATAGCTTGTTAGAAAGGTAATTGAATAAGGAAAAAAGATAACCTGGAGTTTAAGTTCGGATTTTTATTTTGTGTTCGTAGAAAAACAATTAGCAAGTCCAGTTAAGTGGTAAAAACGTAAAAGTGAGGAATTGGCTAAGTGGGTTTATGGGAACCCCTTAGTATCTTGTAGGTAATAAAATAAAGTGTATAAATAGTTAAGAAAGTCTTCCGCTAGTGTTTCAGTTACGGTCACAGCTTTTTAAATGTGATTGTAACTGCGCTTAATACCATAATTTTGGAAAATGAGGTTCGCATTCTCCAAATCTCAGCTTTTTGTTCACACTAGAGGATGTCTTGAAAACTTACTTCTTTGGGAAATATTTTTTTACGGTAAATAATTTTTTTTGAAACAAAAGTAAATAGTCTGTACAATTATTTTTTATAGGTGGCAGACAGATGTATTAATGGGCTTCTCGATTCTGGATTCAAAATTTAAACTTTCAACGTGAAATGGGTTGGAAAAGTTAAAATAATTAAAAGATGTTTTGAAATTTTCTATGTATTCATTGAATGTATTAAAAATAGTTGTAGTGCTGATACGGGTTGTTTTGGAAACTTAACCATCTTACTATATAGAAAGTAGAACCAAATTTTGGAAAGTTAGCTGAGGTGTCGCATTCTCCTTAAATCTCAGCTTTTTGTTCACACTAGAGGATGTCTTGAAAACTTACTTCTTTGGGAAATATTTTTTTACGGTAAATAATTTTTTTTGAAACAAAAGTAAATAGTCTGTACAATTATTTTTTATAGGTGGCAGACAGATGTATTAATGGGCTTCTCGATTCTGGATTCAAAATTTAAACTTTCAACGTGAAATGGGTTGGAAAAGTTAAAATAATTAAAAGATGTTTTGAAATTTTCTATGTATTCATTGAATGTATTAAAAATAGTTGTAGTGCTGATACGGGTTGTTTTGGAAACTTAACCATCTTACTATATAGAAAGTAGAACCAAATTTTGGAAAGTTAGCTGAGGTGTCGCATTCTCCTTAAATCTCAGCTTTTTGTTCACACTAGAGGATGTCTTGAAAACTTACTTCTTTGGGAAATATTTTTTTACGGTAAATAATTTTTTTTGAAACAAAAGTAAATAGTCTGTACAATTATTTTTTATAGGTGGCAGACAGATGTATTAATGGGCTTCTCGATTCTGGATTCAAAATTTAAACTTTCAACGTGAAATGGGTTGGAAAAGTTAAAATAATTAAAAGATGTTTTGAAATTTTCTATGTATTCATTGAATGTATTAAAAATAGTTGTAGTGCTGATACGGGTTGTTTTGGAAACTTAACCATCTTACTATATAGAAAGTAGAACCAAATTTTGGAAAGTTAGCTGAGGTGTCGCATTCTCCTTAAATCTCAGCTTTTTGTTCACACTAGAGGATGTCTTGAAAACTTACTTCTTTGGGAAATATTTTTTTACGGTAAATAATTTTTTTTGAAACAAAAGTAAATAGTCTGTACAATTATTTTTTATAGGTGGCAGACAGATGTATTAATGGGCTTCTCGATTCTGGATTCAAAATTTAAACTTTCAACGTGAAATGGGTTGGAAAAGTTAAAATAATTAAAAGATGTTTTGAAATTTTCTATGTATTCATTGAATGTATTAAAAATAGTTGTAGTGCTGATACGGGTTGTTTTGGAAACTTAACCATCTTACTATATAGAAAGTAGAACCAAATTTTGGAAAGTTAGCTGAGGTGTCGCATTCTCCTTAAATCTCAGCTTTTTGTTCACACTAGAGGATGTCTTGAAAACTTACTTCTTTGGGAAATATTTTTTTACGGTAAATAATTTTTTTTGAAACAAAAGTAAATAGTCTGTACAATTATTTTTTATAGGTGGCAGACAGATGTATTAATGGGCTTCTCGATTCTGGATTCAAAATTTAAACTTTCAACGTGAAATGGGTTGGAAAAGTTAAAATAATTAAAAGATGTTTTGAAATTTTCTATGTATTCATTGAATGTATTAAAAATAGTTGTAGTGCTGATACGGGTTGTTTTGGAAACTTAACCATCTTACTATATAGAAAGTAGAACCAAATTTTGGAAAGTTAGCTGAGGTGTCGCATTCTCCTTAAATCTCAGCTTTTTGTTCACACTAGAGGATGTCTTGAAAACTTACTTCTTTGGGAAATATTTTTTTACGGTAAATAATTTTTTTTGAAACAAAAGTAAATAGTCTGTACAATTATTTTTTATAGGTGGCAGACAGATGTATTAATGGGCTTCTCGATTCTGGATTCAAAATTTAAACTTTCAACGTGAAATGGGTTGGAAAAGTTAAAATAATTAAAAGATGTTTTGAAATTTTCTATGTATTCATTGAATGTATTAAAAATAGTTGTAGTGCTGATACGGGTTGTTTTGGAAACTTAACCATCTTACTATATAGAAAGTAGAACCAAATTTTGGAAAGTTAGCTGAGGTGTCGCATTCTCCTTAAATCTCAGCTTTTTGTTCACACTAGAGGATGTCTTGAAAACTTACTTCTTTGGGAAATATTTTTTTACGGTAAATAATTTTTTTTGAAACAAAAGTAAATAGTCTGTACAATTATTTTTTATAGGTGGCAGACAGATGTATTAATGGGCTTCTCGATTCTGGATTCAAAATTTAAACTTTCAACGTGAAATGGGTTGGAAAAGTTAAAATAATTAAAAGATGTTTTGAAATTTTCTATGTATTCATTGAATGTATTAAAAATAGTTGTAGTGCTGATACGGGTTGTTTTGGAAACTTAACCATCTTACTATATAGAAAGTAGAACCAAATTTTGGAAAGTTAGCTGAGGTGTCGCATTCTCCTTAAATCTCAGCTTTTTGTTCACACTAGAGGATGTCTTGAAAACTTACTTCTTTGGGAAATATTTTTTTACGGTAAATAATTTTTTTTGAAACAAAAGTAAATAGTCTGTACAATTATTTTTTATAGGTGGCAGACAGATGTATTAATGGGCTTCTCGATTCTGGATTCAAAATTTAAACTTTCAACGTGAAATGGGTTGGAAAAGTTAAAATAATTAAAAGATGTTTTGAAATTTTCTATGTATTCATTGAATGTATTAAAAATAGTTGTAGTGCTGATACGGGTTGTTTTGGAAACTTAACCATCTTACTATATAGAAAGTAGAACCAAATTTTGGAAAGTTAGCTGAGGTGTCGCATTCTCCTTAAATCTCAGCTTTTTGTTCACACTAGAGGATGTCTTGAAAACTTACTTCTTTGGGAAATATTTTTTTACGGTAAATAATTTTTTTTGAAACAAAAGTAAATAGTCTGTACAATTATTTTTTATAGGTGGCAGACAGATGTATTAATGGGCTTCTCGATTCTGGATTCAAAATTTAAACTTTCAACGTGAAATGGGTTGGAAAAGTTAAAATAATTAAAAGATGTTTTGAAATTTTCTATGTATTCATTGAATGTATTAAAAATAGTTGTAGTGCTGATACGGGTTGTTTTGGAAACTTAACCATCTTACTATATAGAAAGTAGAACCAAATTTTGGAAAGTTAGCTGAGGTGTCGCATTCTCCTTAAATCTCAGCTTTTTGTTCACACTAGAGGATGTCTTGAAAACTTACTTCTTTGGGAAATATTTTTTTACGGTAAATAATTTTTTTTGAAACAAAAGTAAATAGTCTGTACAATTATTTTTTATAGGTGGCAGACAGATGTATTAATGGGCTTATTCTGGATTCAAAATTTAAACTTTCAACGTGAAATGGGTTGGAAAAGTTAAAATAATTAAAAGATGTTTTGAAATTTTCTATGTATTCATTGAATGTATTAAAAATAGTTGTAGTGCTGATACGGGTTGTTTTGGAAACTTAACCATCTTACTATATAGAAAGTAGAACCAAATTTTGGAAAGTTAGCTGAGGTGTCGCATTCTCCTTAAATCTCAGCTTTTTAACACACTATAACACCTCACAATTCTAAAATAAGTAATTAAAGTGTTAAGTGAGAAATTAAGTGAAGGATTAGTGAAAATCCCAAAGAATAGGCCAAAATACAAAGAAAGGGCAAAACGGTAATTAGCCAACACGCAACCCTAGGAAGGTAAAAATTGAGCAGGAGGTCTCAGATGATAAAAATAAGCCTGGAAATGGATTCAGAACGAAAAATTGAGTGGATAGGCAAGTTTCAGAAAAATCAGTGAATAGTGTTTTTCGCGGGTAAAAATACCGCAGTCAGATTGCACCGTAAAACGTGCCAGTGGAATTTTGAGCTCTAGGTTTCAAATATTGAATTTAAATGGTCCATAGAAATAGAAAATATGATTTCTGATAATATTTGAGGGATTTAAGTCAATTTGTGGAAGTTTGTCAACGGAGCGCGTTGTACCTTAAAGCAGTGTTTTTCCGAACAACCGGAAAGCTCCAAATTTTTATCTGAAAGAGTAAAATTAAAGGATTTTGTTAAGATGAAAAATTATAATTTCTCATTAGGTTTTTAAATTGTGAATTTTAGTGATGACCGGAGGGAAATTCGGGTGAGTTTTAAATCACGTGGGATCCGGTACCCACTTAAAGTCAATAAAATCACTTGGAAAGCCCTGTTCACCTTCATTTTCCTCGGCCTTCTTCTTCTCCCAGCAGCAAAACACAGCCCTTGGCCTCCATTTTTGTGCACAAATTTCTTCTTTCTCCTTAAACCAACCAATTCTCAACCAAATTCAACAAAGTTTGTGTTGAATCTTGATGGAAAACACCTTCTGAACCCATTGGTACCACTATTGAGTCTTGAAATTGAGTGTGGGAGGAGATCCACCACTGTTTAGATTTCGGTTTGCATGCAAAAAGGGTGATTATGTTGATTTCAAATGCTCCAATGGTGGAGTATGCTTAGGTGGAGCCATATACTGTGCAATTGGGTAAGTTATTTCAACATTTCATTGGTTAAATTTTGAGTTGTGATAATTGCCCCTAAAGAGGGATTTTGTGATATGTGGTGTTAGAGAGCTCAAATGGAAAATGTCTATTAGATGATAATGTCTTAGAATGATGTATTAATGCTAGAAATGCAATGAAAATTTTAAGCGAAAAAAATGGATTTTTAACTTAGAAAAAAATTGATGCATGAAATGGAATTTTTGAGTTTTGTGTTAATGTGTGGTATAGTGAATTGTAGTGTGATTATATGATGTTAGGAAGTGATTATGTGAGTTGTGGGCCATAGGAATTGAGTGGAAATCCTTGGTTTGGACTAACCAAGATTAGGCCATTTATGTACAATTGAGCAAATTGATGTTTTAGAACACTTTGGTGTTGTGTTGTGTGATGGAAAAGTTATTAGATGGGTTGTGTGGTGATTGGCATGTGGAAGAATCAATGTAAAAATGATAAGTGTTGAAAGTGGCAAAATGTGCCTAAAGTGTAATAATTCGCAAAACGTTGCGAAAAAGTCGTAAAACCGTAAAACGGCGATTGAACTAGCCTTTGGGTAACCTAAGTAAGTGAAATAAAATGAGAAAGAAAATTTAGAAAAATAAAACCCAAAATAACACTATGTTGGCCGAACCTTAGGGGGAGAGTAGGGGAATTTGACGTTTTTGCGTTTTGACGTATTGTGACTGAAACTGACGGCTGTGCATGGTTGTACAGGTTGCCGTACGTGGACATAGACTTGGAACAGTGAAACAGTGGATTGCCCTTGGTCCTGGATCAAGTGGATTGAGGTAAGTGTTGTGGTTTACACATGTACGTTGAAATTCATGAGTGGATTCAAAGTTCTAAGTGGGTGGAATTGTCCTCTGTGTAGGCGTTCCCTGTTAAGCAAGCTGCAAGTGGAGTCTGCGGAGCTTTGTGAAAGAAAAAGAAAGAAAGAAAGAAAGAAAGGTAACCTCTTGGTACTGGGGCTTGTTCCCCTTTTGTGTTCCACCTTGCTAGTTGATGGCAATGGTAGGAAGTGTGTATGAGTAGTGTAGAACAGCATGAGCATGCATGTGCATTATCACAGTGGGTACTTATGTACCAAATCTCTGGCCAGTAGATATTTTTAGCCTTCGGGCAAGTGTTTCCGGACTGCCACTGGATAGGTCTCCGAGAGAGTTCCAGTTGACCCAGGGTCGTGGTGTGTTATCCGGATAGGAGCACACTAGGTTGTCTCGGGTGTATATGGTTGGAAGGGGTACCTTGGTGGGTTGTTCTATGAACACGCCAGGGGTAGTACCCATAGGCGTATAGCCGAGGACATGGCGTGGTATTGGTAGCTACCATCCCGCATGTCGTAGTTGTTCTGATATATTCCCCCTTTCTCTAAATCCCTTGCTTTATCCCGTTTTATAACAGTGGTGTTGTTTTTATGCTATTTGTATACATCGAAGTGAACCATTGGGTGGAGTTTTCTCCAGAACCTCTTGGTTACTGAGATATATTCGTATATCTCACCCTGTCTCGGGGCATTTATTTCAGGATGTACCAGTGGACACGGAGCAGCGGGCAAGAAGCCCGCATGATGACGAGTGGAGCGGTGGTGTATAGTGTACTTTTTGGTGGCCATTTGGCCCAGGCTAGACTCAGAGCATGAACATGTATATGTATGTAGGAGGAGTCCATTAGCATTATGTTCATGTTATTTTGGCTAAGTTTAGTTTCATGTCATTTTAGTTATGAATGTATTTGGCAAGTGATGTTGTAATATGTAAATATTTGTAGTTTAAAGTTAAAGTTGAAAATGTAAATGTAATCCAGTGTTGTAAATGTACCATGGATGTATGTAATGTGATGGAAGGGCTTTAGGCCTATTGTAGGTTTTTGATTACTTGCATTATGGTTTATGCATGAAAATGTTTATGTTTTAAGTGTTTATTCGATTGGGTTGTAAGTGCCCCAAGGCTTTGTTGGACCTTGTGTGTGCCACCCATTGGTTTTGCTGGATTTCAGGTGTATTAGTGGTGATAAACAGGTTATGCAAATTTGGGGATTTTAGGAAATACAAAGGAAACTCTGGCGAATTTTCTGTAGAATTGGCAGTTTTTGGGTGAACTTTGGAGGAGCGTATCTCTCTCCATAGTGGTCCGATTGGGACGTGCCATACGCCATTTGAAGCTTAAGATGTCCCCTACGTTGTGTCAAAAGCCTAGGTTCATTGGTGGTGTGCGCAGCCCATGGGGGCTGTTGTCACGCACTGCCCTGTTTCTGGCCAGCACCAGTGGGCAGATTCGGGTCTGTGTTGGGAAATTAATTCCCGCTTCGTTACTTGGTCAAATTAAGCGTACGATATATCAAATCGAAGTTTGAGGTGTCTAGTTTATGGTGTAAAATTTTGAGAGGCAGTGTCCTTGTGGTTAGGTGCAGTTTATTCCGTGAAGTTTGGACGTTTTAGACTGTTTCGGAGTTGGTAGGCAATGTTGTTTGTCCAACTTCAAACGGTGATAACCGGAGCTCACGAGCTCGGAATCGAGTGTGTGATAGCTTGTTAGAAAGGTAATTGAATAAGGAAAAAAGATAACCTGGAGTTTAAGTTCGGATTTTTATTTTGTGTTCGTAGAAAAACAATTAGCAAGTCCAGTTAAGTGGTAAAAACGTAAAAGTGAGGAATTGGCTAAGTGGGTTTATGGGAACCCCTTAGTATCTTGTAGGTAATAAAATAAAGTGTATAAATAGTTAAGAAAGTCTTCCGCTAGTGTTTCAGTTATGGTCACAGCTTTTTATTATTACGCTTTTTTATACTTTTACTGTTCGCGTAATAATCGGAAAAAGTTTATTCTCATTTTTATAAATGAACTGCTGTGATTGTAACTGCGCTTAATATCATAATTAATGTTAACAATACCGGTACGTAACGGGCTGTTACATTTTATGGTATCAGAGCAGTTTTGTTAGGGAACTCTGATAGGGTATAACTGCATCTTGTGCTACATAGCCAATGATTACTGCACAGGTAATTCCTCAGTGTGAGTCTGATCAACCCATTCCTTTGTGTTACATGTGCAGATATCATGAGTAGGGCACAGGGTCGCCGTGGAGCTAGGGGTGCAGGTCGTGCGATTGCACAGGATCCTCTTACTACAGCTATGACAGCTCTGCAGGAGGAGGCAGCTTTAAATAGAAATATGACTGAGACTCTGATGAAAAATAACCAAGATATGATGCATGCTTTTATGAATGAGTTAAGAGCAGAGAGGGCTCGGAACAAGGGAGATAATTCACCTCCACATACTGCTACGGAGATACCCGTACGCCATCTGTTACTTAAGTGGTGGGTCATTTGGCGAGGCTAGTCACCACATTGATCCTACATATATTCCAAATCCTACTAAATCCTTCTTCTGTTGCTCAGACATCTGGTGCTGCTGGGCAGAGTGTTTTGATAATGGGTTCCGGAAACATAAACCGCCATCATTTCAGGGGTCGAGGGACCCGAAGGTAGTGACTACATGGTTAAAAGGGATGGATAAGATATTTCAGGTTATGGGGTGTCAGGACCCCCAGAGGTTGCTATATTCTGTTTATATGCTCGAGGGAGATGCACACGAGTGGTGGTATACTACATCTCAGCCATTTGTTATTCAGGGTGAAGAAATTACCTGGGCCTTATTTGAGCGGCTGTTTCATGAGGAATACTTAGTGTGATGTTAGAGAGGTCAAACAGGGTTACAGGGTACCATGAAACTATGTGTAAATTCAATGAGTTAGTCAAATTTGCTAATTATGGGGGTATAGAATAGTTTCAGAGATAATGAGAAAATTTCAAAAGAATGTCAAATACTTTTGTGAGAAATTTTGCAGTTACCCAGTGCAAACGGGTTGAAAGTGTTTACAACCGTTATCCAAAGTCTGGTCCTCCAAGGACATCTGGTCCTTCTGGTAATAATAACAACAGGGGTGGCTACTATCAGAACAATAACAGGGGAAGGGGGTTGCAGGTAAGGCAGCCTCCAGGTCAGTTTAAAAGAGGTGGTGGTCAAAGAAGTGGTTTCAATGAAAGTTCAAACCCTCGTGATAAATGTAAAAGGTTTCATCAAGGGCCGTGTACTGTGAGCCCGAATGCTTGTTTCAAATGTGGTAAGGTTGGGCATTTAATACAGGCTGGATATCTGCAGGGCCATGTCTACACTACTAAACTTAAGGCGCCCAATTTGGTTAAAGGTATAATTTTTATCTCAAATATTGATTTGTCTATGTTATTTTTTAACAAAATTAAATAGTGCTGTACAATTATTTTTTATAGGTGGCAGACTGAATTAATGGGCTTCTCGATTCTGGATTCAAAATTTAAACTTTCAACGTGAAATGGGTTGGAAAAGTTAAAATAATTAAAAGATGTTTTGAAATTTTCTATGTATTCATTGAATGTATTAAAAATAGTTGTAGTGCTGATACGGGTTGTTTTGGAAACTTAACCATCTTACTATATAGAAAGTAGAACCAAATTTTGGAAAGTTAGCTGAGGTGTCGCATTCTCCTTAAATCTCAGCTTTTTGTTCACACTAGAGGATGTCTTGAAAACTTACTTCTTTGGGAAATATTTTTTTACGGTAAATAATTTTTTTTGAAACAAAAGTAAATAGTCTGTACAATTATTTTTTATAGGTGGCAGACAGATGTATTAATGGGCTTCTCGATTCTGGATTCAAAATTTAAACTTTCAACGTGAAATGGGTTGGAAAAGTTAAAATAATTAAAAGATGTTTTGAAATTTTCTATGTATTCATTGAATGTATTAAAAATAGTTGTAGTGCTGATACGGGTTGTTTTGGAAACTTAACCATCTTACTATATAGAAAGTAGAACCAAATTTTGGAAAGTTAGCTGAGGTGTCGCATTCTCCTTAAATCTCAGCTTTTTGTTCACACTAGAGGATGTCTTGAAAACTTACTTCTTTGGGAAATATTTTTTTACGGTAAATAATTTTTTTTGAAACAAAAGTAAATAGTCTGTACAATTATTTTTTATAGGTGGCAGACAGATGTATTAATGGGCTTCTCGATTCTGGATTCAAAATTTAAACTTTCAACGTGAAATGGGTTGGAAAAGTTAAAATAATTAAAAGATGTTTTGAAATTTTCTATGTATTCATTGAATGTATTAAAAATAGTTGTAGTGCTGATACGGGTTGTTTTGGAAACTTAACCATCTTACTATATAGAAAGTAGAACCAAATTTTGGAAAGTTAGCTGAGGTGTCGCATTCTCCTTAAATCTCAGCTTTTTGTTCACACTAGAGGATGTCTTGAAAACTTACTTCTTTGGGAAATATTTTTTTACGGTAAATAATTTTTTTTGAAACAAAAGTAAATAGTCTGTACAATTATTTTTTATAGGTGGCAGACAGATGTATTAATGGGCTTCTCGATTCTGGATTCAAAATTTAAACTTTCAACGTGAAATGGGTTGGAAAAGTTAAAATAATTAAAAGATGTTTTGAAATTTTCTATGTATTCATTGAATGTATTAAAAATAGTTGTAGTGCTGATACGGGTTGTTTTGGAAACTTAACCATCTTACTATATAGAAAGTAGAACCAAATTTTGGAAAGTTAGCTGAGGTGTCGCATTCTCCTTAAATCTCAGCTTTTTGTTCACACTAGAGGATGTCTTGAAAACTTACTTCTTTGGGAAATATTTTTTTACGGTAAATAATTTTTTTTGAAACAAAAGTAAATAGTCTGTACAATTATTTTTTATAGGTGGCAGACAGATGTATTAATGGGCTTCTCGATTCTGGATTCAAAATTTAAACTTTCAACGTGAAATGGGTTGGAAAAGTTAAAATAATTAAAAGATGTTTTGAAATTTTCTATGTATTCATTGAATGTATTAAAAATAGTTGTAGTGCTGATACGGGTTGTTTTGGAAACTTAACCATCTTACTATATAGAAAGTAGAACCAAATTTTGGAAAGTTAGCTGAGGTGTCGCATTCTCCTTAAATCTCAGCTTTTTGTTCACACTAGAGGATGTCTTGAAAACTTACTTCTTTGGGAAATATTTTTTTACGGTAAATAATTTTTTTTGAAACAAAAGTAAATAGTCTGTACAATTATTTTTTATAGGTGGCAGACAGATGTATTAATGGGCTTCTCGATTCTGGATTCAAAATTTAAACTTTCAACGTGAAATGGGTTGGAAAAGTTAAAATAATTAAAAGATGTTTTGAAATTTTCTATGTATTCATTGAATGTATTAAAAATAGTTGTAGTGCTGATACGGGTTGTTTTGGAAACTTAACCATCTTACTATATAGAAAGTAGAACCAAATTTTGGAAAGTTAGCTGAGGTGTCGCATTCTCCTTAAATCTCAGCTTTTTGTTCACACTAGAGGATGTCTTGAAAACTTACTTCTTTGGGAAATATTTTTTTACGGTAAATAATTTTTTTTGAAACAAAAGTAAATAGTCTGTACAATTATTTTTTATAGGTGGCAGACAGATGTATTAATGGGCTTCTCGATTCTGGATTCAAAATTTAAACTTTCAACGTGAAATGGGTTGGAAAAGTTAAAATAATTAAAAGATGTTTTGAAATTTTCTATGTATTCATTGAATGTATTAAAAATAGTTGTAGTGCTGATACGGGTTGTTTTGGAAACTTAACCATCTTACTATATAGAAAGTAGAACCAAATTTTGGAAAGTTAGCTGAGGTGTCGCATTCTCCTTAAATCTCAGCTTTTTGTTCACACTAGAGGATGTCTTGAAAACTTACTTCTTTGGGAAATATTTTTTTACGGTAAATAATTTTTTTTGAAACAAAAGTAAATAGTCTGTACAATTATTTTTTATAGGTGGCAGACAGATGTATTAATGGGCTTCTCGATTCTGGATTCAAAATTTAAACTTTCAACGTGAAATGGGTTGGAAAAGTTAAAATAATTAAAAGATGTTTTGAAATTTTCTATGTATTCATTGAATGTATTAAAAATAGTTGTAGTGCTGATACGGGTTGTTTTGGAAACTTAACCATCTTACTATATAGAAAGTAGAACCAAATTTTGGAAAGTTAGCTGAGGTGTCGCATTCTCCTTAAATCTCAGCTTTTTGTTCACACTAGAGGATGTCTTGAAAACTTACTTCTTTGGGAAATATTTTTTTACGGTAAATAATTTTTTTTGAAACAAAAGTAAATAGTCTGTACAATTATTTTTTATAGGTGGCAGACAGATGTATTAATGGGCTTCTCGATTCTGGATTCAAAATTTAAACTTTCAACGTGAAATGGGTTGGAAAAGTTAAAATAATTAAAAGATGTTTTGAAATTTTCTATGTATTCATTGAATGTATTAAAAATAGTTGTAGTGCTGATACGGGTTGTTTTGGAAACTTAACCATCTTACTATATAGAAAGTAGAACCAAATTTTGGAAAGTTAGCTGAGGTGTCGCATTCTCCTTAAATCTCAGCTTTTTGTTCACACTAGAGGATGTCTTGAAAACTTACTTCTTTGGGAAATATTTTTTTACGGTAAATAATTTTTTTTGAAACAAAAGTAAATAGTCTGTACAATTATTTTTTATAGGTGGCAGACAGATGTATTAATGGGCTTCTCGATTCTGGATTCAAAATTTAAACTTTCAACGTGAAATGGGTTGGAAAAGTTAAAATAATTAAAAGATGTTTTGAAATTTTCTATGTATTCATTGAATGTATTAAAAATAGTTGTAGTGCTGATACGGGTTGTTTTGGAAACTTAACCATCTTACTATATAGAAAGTAGAACCAAATTTTGGAAAGTTAGCTGAGGTGTCGCATTCTCCTTAAATCTCAGCTTTTTGTTCACACTAGAGGATGTCTTGAAAACTTACTTCTTTGGGAAATATTTTTTTACGGTAAATAATTTTTTTTGAAACAAAAGTAAATAGTCTGTACAATTATTTTTTATAGGTGGCAG
Source organism: Gastrolobium villosum (assembly GCA_032173675.1). Lineage (NCBI taxonomy): Eukaryota > Viridiplantae > Streptophyta > Magnoliopsida > Fabales > Fabaceae > Gastrolobium > Gastrolobium villosum. The sequence goes on from JAVKPL010003546.1 coordinate 19,325, forward strand.
ACAGATGTATTAATGGGCTTCTCGATTCTGGATTCAAAATTTAAACTTTCAACGTGAAATGGGTTGGAAAAGTTAAAATAATTAAAAGATGTTTTGAAATTTTCTATGTATTCATTGAATGTATTAAAAATAGTTGTAGTGCTGATACGGGTTGTTTTGGAAACTTAACCATCTTACTATATAGAAAGTAGAACCAAATTTTGGAAAGTTAGCTGAGGTGTCGCATTCTCCTTAAATCTCAGCTTTTTGTTCACACTAGAGGATGTCTTGAAAACTTACTTCTTTGGGAAATATTTTTTTACGGTAAATAATTTTTTTTGAAACAAAAGTAAATAGTCTGTACAATTATTTTTTATAGGTGGCAGACAGATGTATTAATGGGCTTCTCGATTCTGGATTCAAAATTTAAACTTTCAACGTGAAATGGGTTGGAAAAGTTAAAATAATTAAAAGATGTTTTGAAATTTTCTATGTATTCATTGAATGTATTAAAAATAGTTGTAGTGCTGATACGGGTTGTTTTGGAAACTTAACCATCTTACTATATAGAAAGTAGAACCAAATTTTGGAAAGTTAGCTGAGGTGTCGCATTCTCCTTAAATCTCAGCTTTTTGTTCACACTAGATGATGTCTTGAAAACTTACTTCTTTGGGAAATATTTTTTTACGGTAAATAATTTTTTTTTGAAACAAAAGTAAATAGTCTGTACCAAAGATGTTTTGAAATTTTCTATGTATTCATTGAATGTATTAAAAATAGTTGTAGTGCTGATTTGGGAAACTTATCTTACTATATAGAAAGTAGAA